>VZTY01008570.1:71192-81279 GCA_013400935.1 Turnix velox | reverse complement strand
TGGAACTCGATGATCTTTGGGGTCCCTTCCAACCCAAACTATTCTATGATTCTATGATTCTATGATTACAGAGTGACAAGAATTTAACTTGTCTTTTTATTATCATAGTTCCTTGAAGTACTTCACAATTATCACCAAGGTTGGATGCAATGCAACTGTTGATACTACTCTGCTCATTTACCTCTGCCCATGCTCTTCCAAAGATATAGAACCATAGGTTTGGAAGGGATCTTCAAAGGCTATCTAGTCCAACCCCCTGTATCAAGCAGAGACACCCTGCACTAGATGTGATTGCTCAGAGCCTCAGCAAGCCTGGCCTTGAATGTCTTCAGGAATGGGGCCTCCACCACCTCTTTAGTCAGAAATTATGACAACACCCTCTACAGAATCAGAAAATGGTTCATGTTAGAAGGGATCTTAAAGATCATCTACTTGCAACCCACCTTCCACAAGCTTTCCATTGGACCAGGTTGGTCAAAGCTCCATCTAGCCCAGAATGAGGTATCCACAGCTTCCCTGGGCAGCTTGTTCCAGCGTTTCACAGAAAATAATTTATTCTTAATATCTAATTTAAATCTTCCTTCATTCAGTTAAAAACCACTACGTTTCATCCTGTTACTTTACACTTTGATAATGAGGTCCTCTCCTCCTTTCCCGTAGGCTCCCTTCAGGCATTGAAAGGGTGTTATAAGGTCTCCTAAGAGCCTTGTCTTCTTCAGGCTGAACAGCCCCAACTCTCTCAGCCTGTCCTCAAAGAAGTGCTCCATCCCTCTGATCATCATCTTCACCCTCAGCTGCACTCCAGAGCTGTATGCAGTGAGGAAACACATTCTCAACTGATGAGTGAATTTTGAATGACACAACAGTGAGGTCTACAGTGTGCAGAAAGACAAGCACTTGGAAGGAAGAAAGAACTAACTAAAAAGTTAAACACTGTTTTGCTTTTCTTTTAAATACTAATATTCCTCATGAGGTAGCTCTCATTACCAAGAGTGCACTGAGAATGCAAACCACAATAGGAAAAGAGGGAACTACAAAAAGGACAGACAACACTAGAAGCTAAGTATCAGAGGAAGGCATTATGCATATTCAAATCATCCATCTAAGGACTCCAAAAGAAAATCACAAAAAACTAAACTGTATTAAGAGGACATCATGAAAATGTAAATTACCATGTTAAACATGTTGGTGTAACAACACAAGAAGAGAAAAAGCAAGATGGATGGTAATGCAATAGAATGGAAATACAGTAGCTGCTGGAAGTGAGAGAAAAAGACAAAGTCACCTGTCCTATTTCCTTGTTCTTAAAAACATTACTGTTTTGTTGTTTTCCCATTTAATTGTTAAGTTGTAAGGTGGAGTTCTAGCAATAAACAACTCTTCCAGGAACTGACATCTGATTGACAACATTTTAAAAAGAGTATTAATTTGTTACCAGCAGTAAATGTTTTGTGTCTCCACAGAAGTGATGGATAGAACTTTTTACGACACAAATGAAGCACTGCTAGAAACTAAATCATTCTATCTTTTCTGCTACCAGAACAGGAAAGCTCAGCCAGGTTCTTTTTAGCCTTTTGTTCATGCAAAAAAAAAAAAAAGGAGAGCAAAACTTGGAATGCATTTCCTATTGTTCCTGTTCTGCATCACAGAAAAACCAAACCCTATAATTACATGGTTGGAAGAGACTTTCAAAGTCTATCCTGTCCAGCCTCCCTGCAGTGAGCAGGGACATCCTGCACTAGATCAAGTTGCTCAGAGCCTCAGCAAGCCTGGCCTGGGATGTCTCCAGGGATGGAGCCTCCACCACCTCTCTGGGCAACCTCCTCCTCATGGTGAAGAAGCTCCTCCTGAGCCTGCCATACTTTATTTTAAAACCATTTCCCCATATCTATTCCTACATGCCCTGGTAAATAGTCCCTCCCCAGCTTTCCTGAAGGTCCTTCAAATTTTTGTAACAAAGTTACCTACAAAGCAACAAATGGTAGCCTGGACCTTAGAACAGCCAAGATAAGCATGAATATTAGAATTATTATTTTCATTTTGTTATATTAAAATAAAGAAATATTAAGAATCTTGATTTACTAAACTGCACATATTATTTTCTATGATCCAACCACCACTGAAATTTGCAAATCTTAATTTAGCACCTATGCCATGTCTACTCTCAGCTCACTGATGATAATGCCCAGAGTGGTTTTTGCAAGAAACCACAGAAGCTTCCCTTTTAATAACTCCAACTTCAATTTACTCCCCAAGATCACACAGAATCAGAGAACACCAGGGATAGGAAGGGACCTTGAGAGATCATCTAGTCCTCCCCCCTGCTGGAGCAGGAACACCTTGACCAGGTCACACAGGAAGGTCTCCAGAGAAGAAGCCTCCACACCCTCTCTGGACAGCCTGTGCCACTGTTCTCTCATCCTCACCCTGACAAAGTATTGACATGAATAACCCATACAAGGATTTTTGAGTTACTGATTTCACTTTCACTCTGAAAAAGGATGCAGATTTATAAATGTCAGGTGCACAGGGAAACAATTATTGAACAATTTTTTTTCTTTGAGAGTTCTAGACAACTTCTGTTCCAATGTTTTTCACATGGAAATTTTTCCTCACAGTCAATTTCAGACACAAGCTTCCACATTAGGCAATTAGTCCCTCAAAAAACATTGAGCATATTGGTAGGCAACCTCCTCCATGTTCAGAGATTGAAAGCAATCAGGTCATGATCACTTGTCACTAGGCAACCACCAAGTCCAAGTCTGCTATTGAATTCATCTTATCTATCACAATGAAATTCAAACAGAGCTACCTCATTTTGGGTTCCATATCTTTCACACTAGAAAAACCATCAATAATTCTCACAAAGAAATTTTCAGCACTCATTTCCTATATTCAAGTAATGCCTAATGGTCTTCTTCTTTAATCTTTGCAATAGGTTGATGGCTAAGCTACCTCCTCCTACAGCTGCAATACAAATAGGTCTTGAAATGGATACACATTATATTTACAATCAGTGCCTGACACCAATCAGAGCACTAGTGACCTACACAGAAAAATGTCCCAGATTCTCCTAATATAATAAAAATGCCTGCAAGAAAGGAGAAATTAAAAATACAGATCAAGAAATCTTTAATACAAGAGAAGAAGTTCCACATGCAGCATGATGGCCAGATTTGGGAAACTCTTTTCATACCTAGCAGAAGTGCTGATTGTACTGCATTAGGTTGAGATTTTTTTCATCTGACTGACCTTTTTATATCTACAGTGAAAGACAAAATCTTAGTCCACAAACACTGAGGAATAAAGTAGTTCTTATTCCTTCAACCACACGGATGGTTTTCACACTCATGTAGTGGTTCAGAAGAGTCTCAGTGGCAGGCTTGTATGGTTTGGCAGGGAAAGGCTTGTACTATCTTCCACTTTCTGCTCAGTAGACAACACTCAGTTTTTAAAATACAAAAGGCTAACAACAGGTGACATTATTTAAAGGGATTGCCCAATGAGATCATTAAGAAAAGAATCATTTATTCATCTCTAAAAAGTGCACACATATCCTGCATAAAAATTATTAGAAAAAGGCATTTAAATTAATGAAAATAATCCCACTTGACATTTAGGATAACAATTACCAGACTTCCAATTATCATTATTGCCTGTTTTCTTCCCCAGAGAATTCAAAGTGCTGGACTTATTTCCTCAACCTCAAGTTCTCTAGTATGATGAGACACGAAGTTCATTTGCAAACTGCACTTACATGGTTTAAGTTGAGAAAACAACACTCTAGTTTGAAGAAAAACGGTGAAATTTTATTTTAAAGCATATTTTTTCTACTCAGGATTACCAAAACTTCTTTTTTTAAAAAAGATTTTAATACCAATGCAGAATTGGAGTAACAAAGACCACTTCATTGCAAGCAACATGTCAGAGTCATATTCAGTCACGCTGGACAAGAAAAAAACCCAGATAACCACAAAGACTTTTGACAGCATTTATTTTCTTTTCATTCTGATGCATATTAATGCCAGAACACAGATGTGTAAAATCTAATTG
Source organism: Turnix velox (assembly GCA_013400935.1). Lineage (NCBI taxonomy): Eukaryota > Metazoa > Chordata > Aves > Charadriiformes > Turnicidae > Turnix > Turnix velox. The sequence goes on along the minus strand of VZTY01008570.1, from coordinate 77,226 downwards.
CAGAAATGTCATGCTAAAAGGAGGGATGGCTAAACCTGTGCAGCTGGTAGGATGCAAGCTATCAGTTAGGTCAGTATTATTTACTGAATCCATTTCACTCCTCAACCAGTCTCCTGTTCAACCCTTCTCTTGTTCTACTTATAAAACATAGAACGTAAACACTGATCTTAACCAAAAATAGCTCATGGAAAATACACTTATAACTTGAGATTGTGGATAATCCCATAAGCACTTTTTTTATTCTAACAAATGACACACAAGAAGTTGGATGCAACCTAGTTTCTCTATGTGATGTAATTTAACAAGAAATTTGACCCCTGACTTGCACCAACACCTGTATCTCCAAAGATGAAAATGATCTCCTCTCTTCAAAGAAAAAACAAAAACTTACTTTTTTAATGTCAAACTTCCAGGACAAGAGTTTACAAAATTAGGCACAGACAATAGGGTTGCAGCTTCAAAAGAAACAAAAATAGTAAATGCTGGGAACTCTGCTTAAGACAGAGACATAAACCTTCTTTCCATAGTGATGGCACTCCCAAGTCAGTACACCAGTGTCCCAATGATAGTCCAAAAAAGGAAACCATAGGGTTTGAAAATACCTTTAAAAGACATCGAGTCCAACCCTCCACAGTGAGCAGGGACATCCTGCACTAGATCAGGTTTTTCAAAGCCTCAGCAAACCTGGTCTTCAATGTCTACAGGGATGGAGCCTCCACCACCTCTCTGGGCATCCTGTTCCAATGCCTCACCACCCTCATGATGGGAAAGAACTTTCTCCAAATATCTAACCTAACCTTTCCCTACTCTAGTTTCAAATAATTTCCTTTCATCCTGTGGCTCCATGTCCTGGCAAACAGCCCCTCACCAGCTTTCCTGAAGCCCCTTCAGGTGCTGGGAGTCTGCTGTGAGTTCTCTCTTCAGCCTTCTCTTCTCCAACAGCACCAGGTCTCTCAGCCTGGCCTTGTGCCAGGGGTACTCCAACCCCCTTATCATCCTCATGGCTTCCTCTGGACCCTTTCCAATAGTTCCATGTCCTACTTGTGCTGAAGGCTCCACAGCTGGATGCACTACTCTAGGTGAGAATGCCAAATATATTTTACACATCAGAAAATATCATGGTGCCTCACATTCCTCTCCCTTCCCCTTTGCACTTGGGGAAAAAAAAAAAAAACCCAGCTTGGTAAAAAAATCCTGACATGGTCATAAAAAAGCTGCTTATCTTTGAGAGCTCTCAGCTACAGTTGGTGCCAAAAATATACAGAAATTTTGAGTCTATCATTTTATATTCCAAAATATGAAGATCCTCACAAGAACATGATGTTGGAAAAGGACTTCACAGGCTGGTATTGGTCAGCAATCAAAATGCATAAGAAGACTTCAGCTGCCTTACCCTGGTAAAGCACCATCTTTCTCCTTGAACACACAGTATATACTATAAAAATCTTCCATTCCCAGATGATAATTTTAAGAAAATTCAAGTCCAAAAAATTTGAAGGGCAGTTCACATTTAATGTTCTCCTCAGGACATACTTCTCAAATACTGGAAGCCAAAGACAGATGTTTGGAGGGAAGGAAACAGGAGAATAGTACTGCTATTCATAACAGTACATCACATTTTTCCCTACTGACTTTGAATAACTTTTAGATTACTTTCTGCCTTATGAGAATCACATCCTCGTCTTTAGGAACTATAATCTCTAAACTCATCTGCTGCAAATTGTATGCATTTTGTTTACAAGGACTAATACTTCCTACACACAGAAAGCCTTAGAAAATGTAGCAAAAAAAAGGAGAAAATTGACTCAAGTCTGCTGTATAAGAAGATGGAAAATTTATCCATTTTTAGCAAATGTCAAATCATTGGCTACTGCTTTTAAGATTAATAAAAGATATAATGGTTTCTAGATAGCCTCTAAATAAAGATTACTATGAATGGAGAAATGATTTACCTATAGTCACCACAATGAGATCGCTTTAAAGGTTACAATCATCAGTTATTTAGTTGAAACACTGCTAAGAATGCCTGGTCATTCCTTGAATAATGCATAATGTTCGTTGTAGATTTGATCTGTATTATATCAATACAGATATTTCTAAAATAATGGAGAAAACTATCTGTTACTTTCCAATTGCTCAAGTTATTTCCATGAAGTAATTGACTCTGAAAATATTACATGGAGTTACCTGAGTGTTTATTTGCAAGCACAACTTGTAGTGATGGCTACACAATAGGCATAAGAAAACTAACTCATCAGCCTTTATGGACTTTTAAGAAAAGCTGTGATAAAAACAGGGCAGAGTTAAAGACCTTCCTGAAATACTAAATTAGAATTATTAAAGTGCTGCAGAGTACTAGGGGACAAATTTAAAATTAAGCTTTGAAATTTAATTATTAACAAGAGCGGAACCACACATTTGGAGGGAGAAAACAAAATAAGATTAAATAAACAAACAGAAGCCAGTCACATAATTTTCCAAATACCTCTGAGTCTATTCAGGAGATAGCTTGGGCATGCACACAATATAATGTCTAGTGTTTTGCTGTAGGATTAGCAACTATATATCACCTGAAGGTACAAGCCATTTATGTGAGCCTGTTTGTCCATATGAACTTCTTCAAGGGCTGCAAAAAGCAACCTTAATAAATTTAATTTTGTTTGGGTCATTTTTCATGAATGTTTGATCAGAGTGTGTTAACAAGTCTCTGTGTAAAGAAGGAGAACTGGTAAAGTTATAACACACAGTTCAACTATATATAATATACAGTTAAACTATACTATTGAGTCATCTTATGACCCCCTCTCTGGAGGCGTTTAAGGCCAGGCTGGACAAGGCACTGGGCAACCTGGTCTAGTGGGAGGTGTCCCTGCCTGTGACGGGGGGGTTGGAACTAGATGATCTTTAAGGTCCCTTCCAACCCAAACTGTTCTATGATTCTATAAACCTGCTTACAGGGAATTCTTATAAAGTGCAGTGAAGTTTTATCAAGCATTGTTTTGATATACCAATAGATAAATAATACAATTTTAGGATTATTTACAGCTAAGTAATTTAAATTATTTCTTATTAAACAAATGTAAGTTCTCAATCACAAAGAAAAAAAAAAAACCAAACAAAAATCTTTCCTCAGCTCCTCCATTCCCCTCATACCTGGAGGAATGGAAGCTGTAAGATCAGTAGGGTGGCGGATCGGGATTACTATATCAGATAGGATGAAAATACACCATATGTTTATCTAGCTTTTATATAGAGAAACCTGTTAATGTCAGACAAATTATGATGTTGCCCAAGAATAAGGCTTCATTCTCCCTTAAAATTAATTTCTTCATTAGAATCTTTGCACCAAAAAAAAAGCTCTAGTATTCACTAGTTATACACTCCACAAAAGGATAATAAATAACACATCCCAGATACTCTGTAAAGATACAGAGATCTGCAAGAGAAAAGACTTCCTATAATACACAACTACTTGTAGGAGCACTCTGCATCTGTTAGCTACAGGAGCTTTTGGAAAAACTATTTATTTTAATGGACAGATCAGAGATCATATCACAGAGTCCATTCTCATCCACTTGGAAACACTGTTTAATTACCTGAGAATAAACTCTCACCCTGAAAAAATGGAGAACATTAGCATATTACATCAAAAGCCTGATGAACCATGTTACACTCATGCTCTGGATGATGTAACTATAATCTTCTTTTTTTCCCTCCATGAAAATTAGATACGATGTGGGAGATAATAGAAATTAAACACATGAAATTACTCATGTATGTTTGGCTACTAAACCATCAGTCTGAGAGTCCTTTACCTTCCACGTATATCTTTCTCCCACTGAAAATTGTAAGTTTCATAATTTCATAATCATCTAGGTTGGAAGGGACCTTTCAGAACATTGAGTACAACTCTGACAAGCCTTATACTTGGACAGGGGCTTCAAATCTTCCTTGACCAACACATTATGAGTCTGATGCTCTCTAAAAGTTTCCTTAACTAATACTAATTTCTGCAAAAGGAGGAACAGGAACTGTGCACCCTGTGCATCATCAGTAACAGTAACCCTTCATGGGCAATTTGGGCTGAAAGATAAGAATAATCCCCCCTCTTCCAGCCACCCTTAAAGATTGCTTTTTCTTTTGCCTCATCCTATATTGTCTATCTGTTTCAATGAAGATTAAGAGTTTAGGTTTCATAACAAGTGGGAAAACGCAAATACCTGAAATTTTCAAGCTCAAATCTCATAAGTCTCTGCCCAAAGAATAATTCCTCCCAACCATGCCATCAGTAGGAAAAATAAAACTGGGGAGGTTTCTCTGTTTCCAAAGCCAGAACAACCACAATTCCTAGATTTTACTAAATTTGAATTCTGCTAATGCAACTTGTTCCATAATTGAAAATACTTAGCTGGCAGCAAGACCACATTTATCTACAGAGGTAGCACAAGTAAAGAAAAAAAAATTACAACAAAATCTCCATTTCATACAAGACATTTGGAACACAATGTAGGACCAACAAGCAGCCAGCCTTTAAAATTACTGTCGGATTCCTCTTCCACCTGGATTTTGTGGCAACTCATGTCTAAACCATAGATTCTGCTGCTGAACTGCTTGTTTGACCATGAAAAGAGAGTGTTTAATATTGAAAACAGCCCATTTTGGCTGAAATGTTGATAGATCCCTACTGGCTGAGAAGTCAAAAGAATTTCTGTATGCATTACATGATAAATAAAACCATAGTCTCTAACTTGAAGATTTAAAAATTTGAATATGATGCTCTTGAACTTCAGAAATACATTATTCTGTCTTTAAGGCTTAGCCACAAAATTAAAAGATTGAGTCCTCAAGTCAAGGAATAATGCCATGCTCCTCTGAAATGCATCCTTATACAAAATAGCAAAACAAAGCAACAAAATCACTGCTTTAAAAAAACCTTTTAACAATTTAGTCTGTGTCACCCAGAAGACTTGCAACTGTAATATTCATATCAATAAGCTTGTTGTTAAGTAAAAAACAAAGAGTTTATTTCACCTTCACATGGTGTCTTTCTCATGCAGACCTCAGATTTCCACCTTTGTATCCCTTTAAAGGATTTGATATGCAGGGAAAGAAGAGAGGACGATGGTAAAACTTTCAAATCAGAGGTTACTAAAAGCTGCCATATTCAACACCACACAACAGATTGACTCCTTACCTTTTACTGATGTATTAGGTGGAGGTCCCTCCATTCTCAAGTTCCACGGAGGATCACCTTGATTAGCAAAGTCCCTCATTTTCAGATAGCTAATTGTAAGTCGGATGATGGATGCCTTGTCAAGCTGGCTGGTAATGGCTGCAGGCAGTGGCAACAACTTTGCCAACTCGTAGAATTCAAAGTTCTCCTTCCCCCGGCGAGAGCGAGCAGCATCTCGGGACTTTTCCTTCCTCAAAGCTTGCAAACTGAAAGAAAACAAACAAAGCAGGGAATTCATCAGTATTAGTGCTCTGTCACATTTGACCAACTTACTTTTTAACATCACAAAGATTACCACATTTTCAAAATGCTGTTTTGCTGTTTAGTGTGCAGGATTCAGGATGAATGATTGAAATTAATCATAGAATGGTTTGGGTAGGAAGGAACCTCAAAGATCATCTAGTTCCAGCCTCCCTGCCATGGGCAGGGACACCTCCCACCAGACCAGGTTGCTCAGTGCCTCATCCAGCCTGGTCTTAAACGAGTGCAGCTTGAGTGCAGCTCCGTAGAGAAAGACTTGGGTGTGTCAGTTGATGACAAACTCAGCATGAGCCAACAGTGTGCACTCGCAGCCAAGAAGGCCAACCAAATCCTGGGTTGCATCAAGAGGAGTGTGACCAGCAGGTCAAGAGAGGTGATTTTACCCCTCTACTCAGCACTGGTGAGACCCCACCTGGAATATTGCGTCCAGTTCTGGAGCCCTCAACACAGGAAGGATATTGAGCTGTTGGAGAGGGTCCAAAGAAGGGCCACGAAGATGATCAAAGGGTTGGAGCAACTGCCCTATGAGGACAGGCTGAG
>VZTY01008570.1:0-70909 GCA_013400935.1 Turnix velox | reverse complement strand
ACTCGATGATCTTTGGGGTCCCTTCCAACCCAAACTATTCTATGATTCTATTCTATGATTCTATGATTCCAGGGAGGCGGCATCCACAACCTCTCTGAGCAACCTCTTCCAGTGTCTCACCACCCTCACAGGGAAGAATTTCTTTCTTGTCTCCAGCCTAAATCTACCCTCTTACAATTGATACTATGAGTGTCAGCGGCAACTAATGCACTAACTCCTCTTCCAGTTTCTCACCATCTTCATGGGTAAGAACTTTTTCCTAATGTCCAAATTAACCCTGCCCTGCTCTAGTTCCAAACCATTTCTCCTCATCCTGTCACTCCATACCCTGGCAAACAGGCCCTCCCCAGCTTTCCTGTAGCCCCATTGAGTCCTGGCAATAACATAAACCTCCTCGAATTTCATGAAGCTGCTCTTCAGGAGTTGTTCAGCTGCCCTTGCTGTCAGAGGGGGAGCAAGCAGTCAATGCCATTGTGCTTCACACTGCTGGTGGTCATTAATTTTCACAAGCTAACAGATTTTGTGGCAGAAGAGACTTTCTTTCTGCTCTACACTGTGGGAATGCAAAGGCATCCATTTAGTTCTGTTGCAATGATGCATCGCTTGCTACAACTCACATGCAACACCTAAAGTTAACTAAAGGTAATTAACTAGTTTTACTGTATGGTTTAGGGCAGACAAATAAATGCACAGGATGCTTCACAAAAGATTAGGAGTCAAGACATAGATAACACAAAACCAGATGTTGCCTCATTTGTTTTTAAGGAGAGAATTTAATTTCTTTTGAGTGAGATATAAGGATATAAGTGTGACCACACTTATGCCTTGGTCCATAGGGGTTGCTGCTGATGCTTGGGTTGGTGTCTGCCAATCACTCCCCAAGAAGAGCAGAAACTGTTCTCATTCCTCACAAAGACTGTCTTTGAACACTTATTAATTTAATGAATCTGCAGCCACAAGTAATCATTCTTTTACAACAGACATAGAATTAAATCTGTATGTAATGGAACAGCAAACAGGAAGGCGGGGGGGGTTGGCAGGTTCTCTCCTCCAACTGGAGCTTTGGTGAGGCTGAAGGAGGTGATACTCAGGGGAAACTTCATAGTAGCTTATCAATACTTGAAGGGGCTACAGAAAGGATGGGGTAGGACTTTTTAATGGGGTACAGGATGGCAGGACTAGGAGTAATGGATGCAAATTGGAAGAAGTGAGATTCAAGCTGGAAATAAGAAATTCTTTCTCATGAGGTTGGTGACACTCTGGAACAGGATGCCCAGAGAGGTTGTGGATGCTCCCACTCTGGAGGTGCTTAAGGCCAGGCTGGACAAGGCACTGAGGAACCTGGTCTATGATTCTCTCAAGCATACACAATTCTTCTTGAAATTCAGGATTTTATTAACAAAAAAATCCTAAATCATAACCACTCTAATACTTCTCTCATATGGAGACATTTATTTACCTTCCTAATTTGAAAATTATTGAAAGCACAGAGGTTCTCTTATTTTAACATTCTGAATTTTCTTGGCTGTCTCTGAAAGGGCAAATCAGCTGAAACCCTAGAAACACAAATTAAATCCCTCCATCACACTTCCCTGAGAATGTTGAACAAACCACATTCCCTACAAAATTCTATACTAAAAGTAATTTTAATTTTTTTTTAAAGCCTGGCTAAGGAATAGGGACAATGAGATAAAGATATGAGAGGAAACAGCACACCCTTGCACATGTAAAATCAACAATCCTACTGAATCCCACACTAAAGCACGTACTGGCCTTTATGAGCTCTATAAAGGCCATGAACAGCTAGACTTAAGTTATATTTTAAAAGACAAGAACTTTAAAAGATAAGATTACATGATGTTCATTGCAGTTGTTCTGTGTCCAGTTTCAAATATCTACAATAACTGATGTGCAGTATTCCTCAAAACACTCATTAAATGGAGCAAATAGAAATATTTTGGTATATAGGAAAATCTAGAACCTCTGTGAGGTGTGAACTTATCAATTAATTTCAGTGGAGATCCTCTGCACAAGTTTAACACCTGCAACCATAACATAAGGGAGAAGCAGGTGAGTGTCTCTGTCCCACTGCTTGCAAGTGAAAGCTGATTTCTGTGGCAGAAAGAATTTATTACTTGTAGTCATGCTATTTTCCTCCAGAGGTGAAGCCTGAGGACCTCAAGTCCCCAAATGAAGCTTGAGGAATCCAGAGGAATTGAGATTCTTGATGTTTGCTGAAATTCTGCACCAATAAAGATCACACCTACTTCCCAAACTGTTTGATTTCACCTCTATCCAAAAGGGGAAATTTTGAAGGAACTCACTGAACTACCAGGCTGCAAACACTTGAAATACTTGCAAGCTGTCCTGCTAAGGAAAAAAAAAATCAAGTATGGGAAACTACAAGCTTATTTCCTAAGTGGATTTCAAAAACATTCAGAAAGCACTTAGAAAGCAAGCAGCAAACGGGTAAGACCTCTTACATGATAGAGAAGGTCCTCCAAAAGACAGGCAAATCTACACAGACTATCCACAGCACCAAGAAAGAAAGAAACAGTGGGAAATACAACCAAGGGACATAAATATTGCTCCCTCTTTGACTTGTGTGCCGAAGAGTAAGGAGCTCAGAGCAGAGGGCATCACTCTGATATCAAACAAAGATGTTGTCACACAATGGTGAAATTTCACACTTTCCCTTAAGAACACATCTCAAAGAATTTCCACATACAGAATTCACTAAAGAAGACAAAGAGGTTTCCAGCTGCTAGCTCCTGATAATTCTGAGATGCAGTAATAATCCATATAAACAGGATATTTAGTGGCTAGAAAACTAATGCCATTTTAGATAGTAAGTTTGTAAAATATATATTATTTTTCCCTTTAAGGGCTTTCAAGATGGACTGATATAAAGGGGTTCTGGCTTTTACAGATGAAAGGGTACAATAAATACTACCCTATAATTTTTAAATGGTATACAGAACATTTCTAAAGTAGATTTTCCATTGAAGACACAGCAGATGCAGAAGACATGATAATATGGTGTTGCATAAAAGTTTTATTGGCACTCATAACTCACTTCTGATTTCATTGTGCTTGTGGTCATTCCAAGCTTAACCTGCTTCATATTTTATTTCACATCATTTTATGTGTTTTATATTCATAAGCTTATACACATACATCCTTATCTAGGTGCACACCCACAACGTCCACATGTCTGACAGATAATCATCTGTCACTTCAAAGACAGGAAAAATCACAGCTCCTAATTTCTGCAGCATATAAAGGTAATCAAACATGTTACAGCCTATCAACAGATGCACTGACCTACACTAAGCAGGGATTTTTCAGTGTCTCAATAACTCACTTCTGAGTCTTAGTTTGGGAGAAATAATTTAATTCCACGAGTTTGCCTTCTGAATGAAAACCAGGAGAATAGCTGAGGTTACAAATAAGTGCTTCTGACTGTGATTTCAAGATACAGCACAGACTTGCCTACTTGGAGAAAAGCATCATGTATTTAGAGTTCACCTTCACTGGTCCCTCAAACCTTGACAGAGGCAAGACCCCCCCCAAGTGTGGCTTCTCAGAGATGTCAGACTCCCCCTGGTATGCCCCACATAACAGCACCAGTGAGGTTTTATGGTACCTTCAAGTACATGTCATGAATAGGGATTGGATTAGGGGTGATGGCCATAAAACAAGGTTTGAGGGACAGATGGGCTGCTGAGTTCCAGATATGAAGGTTCCAGTCAAAGAACAGCATGTCAGCAGTGTCATAGTTTTTACTCATTTTCATTAACTGCAAGCAGAGAAATATGGTGAACCCTCACAGTATTTTTCACAGTTCTATGGAAACCCTCCCTGACTGCAGGAGAAACTTTACAAGCACAACAGTTGACCAGAACAGAGCACTTCTCCTCATAACACTACACAATATCATACTTGTTAATTCAGCTGTTATCGACCACCAGCGAATTTCTTAAGCCTCTAACAACAATATGGATTAGCAGCTGCAAAACCAGATACAGCACAATAAAAACACTTTAACAATATCTAATAATGTTTATAACAAGCTTCATAGAGAATGAAGCAATATGCCTGTCTTGCACATGTACCCTAATATTAGCCTAGTCTTCTAAATTCAAGGATCAAAAGATCCACTATAAGGTCCACTATAAACATTTTCCAATTGCACAGCCAGACAGATGTTACATCTATTTCACAGATATCAGGTGTATGGAAAGGGTGTACAACATCAAAGCAAATCATGAATCTGTGACAAAAAATGGACTGGAGCTTAGTGATTCAAGCCTGAAAGAGACCTTCAGTGATTCATGTCCTTCTGTGCGCATTGTTTTCCAATATAAAAAACAGAAGAAAGTTTACTCATGCCAAGCAGAGATACAGGCTGGGTGGAGAGTGGGTTGAGTGCAGCCCTGAAGAGAAGGACTTGGAGGTGTCGGTGAAAAACTCAACGTGAGCCATCAGTGTGTGACTGCAACCCAGAAGCCAACCCCGTCCTGGGCTGCATCAAGAGAAGTGTGACCTCAGGTCAAGGGAAGTTTGGGTTGAAAGGGTCTTTAAAGATCATCTAGTTCCAACCCCCCTGCCATATAGGGACACATCCCACCAGACCAGGTTGCTCAGTGCCTTGTCCAGCCTGGCCACAACCTCTCTGGGCAACCTGTTCCAGTATTCCTCCACCTTCACTGTAAAGAATTTCTTTATCTCCAGCCCAAATCTCCCTTCTTCCAATTTGCAACCATTAGTCCTAGTCCTGCTATCACATGACCTATTAAAAAGTCCTATCCCTGCCTTTATGTAGGCCACCTTCAAATACTGAGAAGCTACTATGAGGTCCCCCCTGAGCCTTTTCTTCTCCAGGCTCAACAACCCCAACTCCTTCAGCCTGTCCTCACAAGGGAGCTGCTCCAGCCCTCTGGTCATCTTTGTGTCCCTCCTCTGGACCTGCTCCAATAGCTCAATGTCCTCCTTATGTTGGGTCTCCAGAACTGGACATAATGTCCAAGTCCACCTATAGGTGGCCACCCATAGGCCACATCCTGGCCTATTAGAAAATCTATTTTTGTTTCTCTCATCTAACAAGATAACAACATTTTGTTAAAATTTTAAAGAACAGAATTGTGTCTATATGGGTATGACCCAATAATTTGGAATATCTATTTATTTAGCTCCTATGTGACTCCTCTTACACCTGAGGTTTTTTCAAAAGCATTGGTTAACAATGACATTTGAAAAACAGCATGGAATCCAAGAGAATATTCATTTGAGCAGCAGAGATCTGACTGCAGAAAAAGAGTTTTAGCGTGGTGGAAAGATAGAGGAAGTGAAGCAGGGTAACCTGAACTACATAATTGAATATTCTGCAGCTGAAATGTCCAGCCTAGGAAGTCAAGCATCACCACTAGTTGCAGCAGCAGCCTAAAAACTTCTTGTCAAGGGATTTTTGTTATTGTTCTGCTTTTCTAGATGTTATGTTCACAAATATGCTCACAAATATGCATGAAACTGGATGCTTTTTCAAGTATAGTAGCTACAAATGCGTACAAATGAATGAAGTAAGAGAGATAATGTTCCTAGGCATGAATTAAGCGGAAAAAAAAAAAACTAAAACCTCTCCTAACTCAATTAGTTCTGAAAAACTGATACTGAAATATATGATAATGTTTTTCAATACAGTATTGTGCTATATTGGAGGACTTCTCTGCTTTAAGACAGCTTTTTTATTACTTGATTATTTCTCCCTTTCTTAGCTTTACTTTTTTTCCTGCTGTCTTATTCAGAGACTTCCTTTTCTCACAGATTGTTTGTGAACTGAGAGTACAGGAACTTCAAGACTAATAAAAACCAGTTAAAAGAGAAGAGTACTTTTGTGAGAGTAAAGCCTCCAAAACAAAACAAAAAAAAAAACCAAAGTAAAGAAGGTGAATCAAAAACCACATTGAATTTAACTTCTTCTTTCTTTTTTGAGTACATCTGAGAAGTCAGGCAGCAGATTTTTATGGATTTTTTTCTACTTGTTTGCTTAGGAGATCCGAGAACATTGCTCAGTCTCACTATTTATCAATTAATCTAGCATGCAGCCTCAAAGGAAAAAGGTCAACCTGCATTAAAAATTCATCCATCAAAAATTCATCAAAGACTTCAGCATTTTAAAACTCATGAACCTTTGAACACCTGCATACTTGTCAGATCTGTGGTCATAGTTAACTGGAATCTATAGTTACTACAGTATCTATACTCGCTCTGACATGAACTGCATGAGGAGACTCTCAGTTGAACATCACCCAGTGAGCCCTGCTGCTTCCTCAAACAGCTCTTTTCATCAGACCAGGGATATCTGAGCAACTTCAAAGTCACTCAATCCAGACCCTTTCAATGAGCAAACACATTTCTTTTTGCCACACCAGAAATATCTTCATTCTTAAGACAGAAAAGTTGGCCAAAAATGTAAACAAAACCATTATCTAACATCAGTGGCACCATCCAGAAATTGAAAATATTTAATGCTGCCCGAGAAGAAATAATGTTTTCCAGGAGAATTTCTTTAATGTGTGAAGAAAGCTGTAAAAGTATATGCTGGAAGTTAAAGCTGGAACCTTCAAGTTCAAGGTAAAAACTCCGCCGCTTAACTAATGCACTGCTCATAGCTGTCATCATTAATTTATGTTAGCCTCTGTAAACATCAAGAGTATAATAGGCCAATTTCACAACTAAATATAGATGCACATTTTGCCCTTATATAAATGGCAGATTGCTGCTGTAGATCATCACTGCAGCAACACGTCAGTAAAGATGCACTGTTTGATGGTCTGATGCTCACACAATATATAAAACCAGTTGTAATGGTTGTTTGGAAGCAAAGTGTAACATAGCAGCAAAATTTCATTTGTTCCACAAACTCAAGATATATTAAGCTCAGCTGACAAAGACTGTTTGATGTGCTAAATCAGTTTGACCTTCATTTTTGCTTTATATTTCTCATTTAACACATGAAATGACCATTATTTTTTTTCTATATAGGAAAATATCACAGAAATGGTTTTTACTAAAAGCTTCTTTTCTTTGTAGATAGCTGAAACACATTTTGCCAAACGTGCTGTAATAATTATTGGAAAAATAACATGCAACCTATGAAAAACACAATACCTCTATTAACCCAAGCTTTTTGTTATATCAGTGAGACTTGAAGTTGTTTTTCAGGGATTTCTTCATTTGACAGAAGAGGTTTCAGTATGTAAATGTGATTCCAAGGAAAAGGTTTGTGCATGCTTGAACTTATCATTAACTGTAATGTTTTATCACCAGTAAGCACCTTTGGTGCAACATTTAAGGAAGAGGATTTGCTTCCAAAGTGAGTCGTTAGAACATAATAATAGGGACCTGGCAGGTTTTTAAGGATTACAAACTTGCCATACTACACAATCTTTTAAAACTAATGGACACTTTGATACAGCAACAATTAAGTGAGTTGCAACGCACCATTTCAAACCCAAACTCTGCAACCAGAAAACACTGTTGTTTTGATCTCTTTTTTTTTTTTCCCTTCCTATGTTGCACCAAGCAATTTTCTGCCTCGTGATAAGTAGAGAAACTGCAGTTTTATCAAGCAATTTTGCAGCACCCAATAAACAGCACTTTACCTTGGAGCAACTTGTACATTTCACACCTTAAATTTCTATTTACCAAATCAGCTAATCACTTCACAATTGAACTTCTCAGAACAAAAAAATTATCAATTAAAGTGGTTGAAACTCCCGCAAATTATCATTTAGGAATGAAGTAATTGCTTTCATCAGGGCAGAAAAGCCCGCCAGAACAGAAATGTCACTTCAGATTAGTGTTCTCACTCCTGAAGCTATGGATGACGCAGCTGATATAAGACTAAATGCCAAGACCAATCAATTGCTTTTGTGGCTCTGTTCTGAGCTGCTGTAAAAGAGGCCATTTTCTAGGATCTACTCTTCATTATAGTAAATGCTATCTCCTTGGTAACATAATTCCATTTCTCATAAATTCTGTCTGAGAGCATTGTCCTAACAATGGATGTTTGTGGAAAAGAATGCTGTTGGTTTAATACAAAGAAATTAAGTGTGAACGGCTGTCAAAGTACTATAGTTTGCTTGTTCTTAAACAGAAATTGAAGTCTTTACATTAAAAAAATAAAAAAGAATACTTTGGCAGAAATGGACGTTGTGAACAAGTGCAATATATTGCATTTGCAAGTGGTGTGCTCCCGATTGAGAGTTTAGACTTTATTTTTTTGTATACCCATGTTCTGTCTATAGTGGGCACACTCATCCCTAGCACAGATTTGTCAGTTTAAGAGAGAAGAGATAAACGTTCTGCTTATTTCATAGCAGTGCAGTTAGGAAATGTGAAACTGCAGAAAAAAAAACATGGGCTCATTATCATATGACATGCTATTTGTTAGCAGACTCATCTGTGTATAAAAGCCTTCTTTGAACTGAGCCCTCACTGGAAATATCTGTCTGTCAATTTGTATTGTTCAGCTTCCTAAAATACTAAGAATCTGAGTTATGGTCTCCAATTAAAAGGATATCTGAGAAGCTAATTTGGTGGAACAGCAGCAATTTCCTGCACTGCTCTCCTCATGACTGAAGTTTAGAAACAAATTCAAGATTACAGATTTTCATTCAAAACAAGGATGAAAAGTATTCCTCCCTCAACGAGCATAAGCAATTCCAATTAACAATAACAAGAGTTATGAGACAGGAGAATATGTATATGTAAAGTTGTCATTTATTCATCATCAAGATAAAAAGTTCAATTTTACTGCAGTATTTTGAAGTGTTACCAAAGATACAGCACATTCTCCATTGACAGGTTGTGATAACAGCCCTGAATTTTGGTGTTCTCACAATTAGAAATGTATGAAAGAATGCAACTATTATGTCATGTAGGTAAAAAGGGAGAATAAAAGAGCTGTAAAGTCACCACACATCACACCGACCTGCTTGAAATAGACACAGCACTTTCAATTTGCAAAGCCAGATACAGCATGTTTCGAGAACCTGGACTAATGTTCATAGTGTATTCAGGGCTTCCACTAGGTGGTAAATGAGGAAGCAGAGTCTTTGCAAGCTGCAGGAATGGTGTCATTTCAAAGAATAAGAAACAGCTTTCCTTGGCATGGAGGAAAGAGGATGAGCCTGTCCCTTATGAGGACAGGCTGAAGGAGATTGTTCAGCCTGGAAAAGAGAAGGCTTAGAGGGGACCTCAGAGTAGATTATCAATACCTGAAGGGGTCCTACAGAAAGGCTGGGGTAGAGCTTTTTTTTAATAGAGTCCAGGATGGCAGGACTAGTAGTAATAGATGCAAATTGGAAGAGGGTAGATTTAGGCTGAAGGTAAGAAGTTCTTTACTGTGAGGGTGGTGAGACACTGGGACAGGTTGCCCAGAGAGGCTGTGGATGCCCCCTCCCTGGAGGTGTTTAAGGTCAGGTTGAATGAGACACTGAGCATCCTGGTCTAGTGGGAGGTGTCCCTGCCCATGGCAGGGGGGTTGGAACTAAATGATCTTGAAGGCCCCTTCCAACCCAAACCATTCTATAGTTATATGATTCTATGAAATATACCACAAAGCCTAGTGTAGTTTAAACATAAGCTTTATGCTTCCAGATAAATAGCAGTTACTACATAAATAAATCACTGCCAAACAAACAGCACCCAAATCTTTGATTACACTCCTTTTGCAAGTTCTGTCTTTAAGAAAGAAGACTTTAGATTAGGAGGTTTTGATCTGGTTCTGAATAATATCTGAAAGAATAAGTAAACAGCTGCTATTTTCTTCACCTATATCAGAGCTATTGCAAAAATTTTTACTGGAACGTTTATATCACATACAGACATTATTTGCCATAGTATTATTTTACAAGCAGTAGCTCTGTCATAAATAGTGGCAAATATATAAAAATAATTTTAAAAATAATTCTTTCCCCCTTTTTAATAGAAGCTGTGTCTGAGCAAGGTACTTTATCTATACCATTAAATTTTACTTCTCCTGAAAAGCTCAAGAGCACAACGTTGCATTCATACATTCCATGTTTGCTCTTCACAGATCATCTAAATAGGGATTTTGTTAGGATTGGCTGTGGTCTCTGTAACCATCCACCCCAATTTGGTTCCCAGACGCAGGGAAAAAAATAGCAAGACTTCCAACTTCTCTCTTTGACTGCTGCCACATAAATGCAGTGTCCTTGTAACGTCCAGCGCAGGCCCAGCCGGTGAGGGAGACCATGAGCCACACAATATGAGTGATAAAGAAGCTTCCGTTTATTCAGCCCAAATAGCTCACTTATATAGAGGTTACAGTTTACAATAACTATGCTTATCCATTGGTCAGTGACTATAAACTACATCTTTCCCATCACCTTCATTGGTCAGTGATAACAAACTACATCTCCCCATTACCTCCTACCCACAGCTGCATCTTAGGTTTTGTCTCTCACGCCTACAGTGGCGCCTCTTCAAGGTTGTTTATCTTCACCTCCTCAAGATTGTTTTCCTCCAAAGTTGTCCACCGGGACTAGCCAAGGCCAGAGAGGCTCCTTGCGGATTTCTGCAAGTCATGCCCGCTCAGCAGCATCCACTTTGTCTCTGGTATCCATGTTCTCACAGTCTGCTTTCACCTTCCCTAAGCTGTACCAGAGAGCCATGGCCACGGGCCACAAGCCAGTTCCCAACATGTCCTCAAATGCTGTTAAGTTGTCTTCTGAAGAAAATAACATGCTTTATCTCCCTTACCTTTAACTAGTCACTCTTAACAACTATAACCATAGAATCATTTGAGTAGGAAGATCATCTAGTTCCAATCCCCCTGCCATGGGCAGGAACAACTCACACTAGACCAGGTCACTCAATGCCTCATCCAGCCTTTACTCAGCCTTACTCTGCCTTTGGCAAAATCTGTGCTGACAGAAGTCATTGATGCTCTAACTACTAAAAAAAATACAATGTAAGTTTTCTGATAACAAGTAGGTGATAACCAGTACATCTGGCATCGTAGATGTGTATATTGAATGCTCAAAACCAAGCATTGAATGCAAGATTTCTCTTTTGCAGTCTTAGGAAGACCACATTCCAGCTCACTGCTGGACTTCTTGAAGCTCATTCCAGCCTGTAAAAGAGAAGCTGCACCTGGTGAGACCCCATAGTGGCCTCCCAGTGCCCAAAGGGGCTCCAGGAAAGCTGGAGAGGGGCTGTTTGCCAGGGCATGGAGTGATGGGACAAAGGACAATGGTTTTAAATTGGAGCAGGGCACGGTTAGGTTAGACATTAGGAAGAATTTATTCCCTACGAGGGCAGTGAGAGACTGGAATAAACTGTCCAGAGGGGTGGTAGAGGCTCCATCTCTGAAGACATTCAATATGCCCTTAAAATGACATCTTCAGATGCTATGAAATACATTAGCAAGCCCCATGGATCTGAGAAAACCTCAAAAAATCCACACCTTTCTTTTGTTCCAGCTTCCATTATGTTAATGAGAAAAGATTAAAAAGAAACCTAACAACTACACAAGGGTTAAAAAGCTTAGTCCCCAAAGGAAACTATTTCATATTAAATATTTTATTTTTAAAAAGACTACACTGCCTGCATCATTACATTTCAGTGCATTACAGAAGCCCTGTTTAACTGTAACAAGTTGATGGAAATTCCTTCTACTTCTAATCTGTTGCAACTTGATTTAAGAAATAACCCTTCAGTTGAAATTTTTCGTGCTGATTCTCATCAGGTCCTCAAAATGAAATTTTACATGCAGATAAAAATAAATTGAGCTATTTCTTAGTTATATAACTCTTCAGATTTTAGGTGCATAATACAAAGACTTACTTATCATGTAAGAAACAGCAGCAGGTCAAGAGAGGTGATTCTACCTCTTTGCTTTTGTGAGACCCCACTTAGAGTTACTGCATCCAGCTCTGGAGCCGTTAGCACAAGGAAGACATGAAACTTGTTGGAGAGGGTTCATAGGAGGCCATGAGGATGATCAGGAGGCAGGAGCACCTCTGCTGCAAGGACAAGCTGAGAGAGCTGGGGCTGTTGAGGCTGGAGAAGGGAAGGCTGCATCTGGGGAGACCTCCCAGTGGCATCCCAGTGCCTGAAGGGGCTACAGGAAAGCTGGTCAAAGGCTGTATGCCAGGGCATGGAGCCACAGGAGGAGGGGCAGTGGCTTGGAACTAGAGCAGGGCAGGGTTAGATTAGACATTAGAGAAAAATTCTTCCACATGTAGGTGGTGAGACACTGGAATAGGTTGCCCAGAGAGAGGTGGTGAAGGCTCCATCCCCAGAGACATTCAAGACCAGGCTTGCTGAGGCTCTGAGCAACCTGATAGAGTGCAGGATGTCCCTGCTCACTGCAGGGGTTTGGACTAGATGGCCTTTGAAAGTCGCTTCCAACTCTGTGATTCTGGGATTCTCCTAAATCTCTCAAGGCATGAGAATTATCAGTGCTCTGAAATGCTTCCCAACAGGCATCCAGGCTACACCTCCACCTAGGAGTAAAGCTCTTTGCAAAAAACACTTCAGAAAGGGCCAGTCTGCCACAGAGCTCGAGAAACCCCAGCAACAGCAAGCCATGAAACAAAGTGACATATGGAGGAAACAGACCCTTTTGAAAAGTTCTTTCCCTCTAGTGTCCTCTTTATTAGCAAGCAGGTAAAATACCTCCCCACAAAGTCTCACAGTTTAGTTTAGACTAGTTCTCTAGTTCAAACTACGTTAAGCTAGTTAAACTAGCTCTCCAATTTAAACTAGTTCTCCAGTTTAGAGAAGCTTACTGACATTATCTAAAAACTTTTCTTCATCACGAAGCACAGCACATAACACTGCCCAGTACTTCTGCTTTCTTTTGCAAAACCCACTCTGAAAGCAAGAACTTCTATTGCTAAGCAGCTGCAATGTTTAAATTAGCCTCACCATTAACATTTTGTGTTTTGTTTCCAGTTTCAACTTTGCTGAATTGAGCTTTTCAGTCTTGCAACTCCTTTGTCCACTAAACAAACAAAAAAAATCCTCCAAATATCAGCTATCTTCTTGTCTGGGAAATTACAGGCCATGCTCAAGCCACCCTTTTAACCTTCCCTTAGAGAAGATATTCCATAGACTAAATTAACTCAGTCATTGTTTATTTCCCAGTCTTCATTTCAGAAGTCTCTTTTTTTTCAACATAAAAACAACTGTAAAATTTCAACATGAAACCCAGCAGCAATTATCTGTGGGTAACACTGTTTTCCATTTTCAATATTTCAGTGGCTATATTTACATGTTATTTTACTGTGTACCTGAAAGAGCATCGTCCTGTGCTCAGGTACATTTCACAAGAAAAAAAAACAAACAAACTAAGCCTCTCAATTTAGGGTTCACAGCAGAAAGACCCTGAGATATAACTATGAACTACAGAGACAGTTGTGTGTTCCTCCTGCCCACTGATGGTGTTTATGTTTCAGAAGTAGAAAAAGGTCTGATTATGTTTTTTCCTCAATTTTACATGCTCTGTGGCTCTTAATTACTTAATGCCAGTAATCACCATATTTTCTTTCAGTCAAGTAGGATTATCTCTGTCTAATCTGGACTGACTCTTTGCAGTGATTTCTTAATTTTATTTCTGAGGGGTAAAGGAATCAAAGAATCATAGGGGTGGAAGGGACCTTCAAAAGCCATCCAGTCCAAGCCCCTGCAGTGAGCAGGGACATCCTGCACTAGATCAGGTTGCTCAGAGCCTCAGCAAGCCTGGCCTTGGATGTCTCCAGAGATGGGGCCTCCACCACCTCTCTGGGCAATTTCTTCCAGTGTCTCACCACCCACATGGGGAAGAACTTCATCCTAATGTCTAACCTAACCCTGCCCTGCTCTAGTTTCACTTGTCCTGTGGCTCCATGCCCAGGCAAACAGCCCCCCTTCCAGCTTTCCTGTAGCTCCTTCAGGCACTCCATTTCTAAAATCATCTTGTCTGGACAGCATTTCTATAGCTAAACCTTTTGGCCACCATCTCTAGAGCTCTGCTGCAGCACAGTGATGCTGACTTGTGGAGGTGAACAGGAATTGAGAGTATTTAAAAGCATCTGTGTTAACCACTAAGGCCAAACAACAAATTTGTCACAGATGGGCTGGTAGTAGAATATTCTTATTCCTCAAAGGCTGTTGTCAACCTTTCAGGTTGTACTTAGCCATCAAACTAGCATGGTAATTCAACATGGACATTACATCCATTACTTATTTTTGAGATAATCCTTCTGAGATTACCTCCCCACCTCCCCAAGAGCCCTTACTCACGGATATTGAAAGCACAGAGAACAATTAAGACAGAGTTTTAAAACTCACAGAGTGAAATGATGCCCTGGAAATTATGTTTGAAAATTATGCCTTACTCTATTTAAAAGTCTGTTCTAACTAGGAGAACCACCTCAGGCAGGTTAAACCAGAAATACTTCAGAATCAAAACGAAATAAATATGATACACCCTCAAAACTACTGCGTGTTCATCTTGGAACTTACCTGTGGATAGATCTACAAGCTCATCATCAGGTCAAAGAGGTCCTGTGACTGTTAGACTGCTAGTAATAGCTACTGAGAAATGCTTAAAACCAGCAAACAGATTATCTAGGGATTGGATAGGGAAAAGGAAAGGAGGAGGAAAAGTAGAACCATCACAAAGAGCCATTATACCTGACAGGCTGTACACAAGACAGATGAAATCTGAGCTTCAGTATTCAAAATAGAAAGGATACAATCATATGTCTGGTTAACTTACAGGAAATAGTTCCAGAGACAATTTTATACTAACTACAGTGATTTGAGCAATTTTTAAAAATAATACCAGCCAATTTCTCTCCATTATACTCCGCTGGCAGAAAATAAAACATTTTTCTTTGAAATGATTGCCTCTGGTTTTGTTAAATCATGCAGCCTGTCAACATGTGGTCACCAGTTTTACATGATCTTTCTACCTCTCTGGAAAAGAATAAATTTACAGCCTGATTCCTGATATAAATATGTAATCTGGCATCAGTTAATGTTGTTGGTATTGCTACATAAAAAAACAAAGAGAGATAAGCAACAGTAATATTGTAATATGAAACAAAAAAACAATCAAAACCAAGGCAAAAAACCTAACAAACCTAAGTCAAAATTATACATTTTTAATTCAGATGTGACAAGGTTTTTGATTTTTTTAAAAGTTGCCAGTCCTGGCAACTCCTTCCACTGAAAATTAGAGAGCAAAGAAAAAGGAAAAAGCAGAGCCTAATTCTGCTGCCAGATGTTCCCAACTCCATTGATTTCAAAGGACAACATGGACCCATGGTGTTAAGTGATTTCATAAAAGTAAATATTTGAAAAACAAAATGAGAAAAAATTGCAGAATCCTTCTTTTGGTACACAGTTGTTTCAGCAAGCTCACAGCGGCTGAACAAATAAAATCTCCAGCTTTTTGCTGTCAAGTGGGAATCATGTCCTAATAATCCTATAACCGTGTGATTGGGATATGTGCTCTTCTCCACATTGTGACTAAAACAACTGCAAAAAATTGAATCCTAGAAAGATAAAGCATTATATTTTAATTTTAGAAAAGTTTGGAATTAATCTTTATGAGGCACTTTTTTTTTTACTAAGAATTTGCCTATTTAGAACTCTCTTTACATCACAGTTTTCAAGGCTTGCTGCCTTTTGTAAATTCCTTTATTTACTGAGCATAGCACACCTCATGTATCTTTTGATCTCTACTTAGGGATGACACAGAGTCAGTCTTTATAATTAAATCATGACTGTTGACAACAGCAGTTGCTGCACTTACAGCTTCTACAGCTATTATTTGTATTCTTTGAAAATACCTGCTTCAGAAAGGCATAATAGGAAAAACCCTGCTCCTAAGAGGAAAGGAGCAAAAGCAGCTGCAAGGTTCCCTGTAACACAGAAGAAGTCAATGCATCTGGGTGATACTTCATGCCTCGAAGACTTCACCAAGCAACAGAGTTTACCAGAGCTTTAATAAAGTGAAAATACAAATTCCCAGACTGCTGGCACACTGACAGATAAGCCTGACATGACAAAATGGGATCTTGACTATCATATTCATATGACCTGTGGCAGGGGCTACTGAAGGTACACCCACGTGTACCAACATGTCAGTTTGGGACTGTCTCCTGTAGAGAAACCAGAGAACAGGAGTGTCATAATTGCCTCCAGCATTCCTGAGAAGTGACAGCCACAAACAAAGCAAAGCTGGCACTGGAATTCCAGCCAAGCAGAAGAAACTTTTGCTACTAACTAGTTTTTAAGTGAAATGCCAAAAATAATAAACAGCTTTAGAGTCTTCAATGAATAGCCACTAGAAAATAAGGTATTTCTAGATATAAGAAATTAATTGTCCACAGTGAGAGTGGTGAGACACAGGAACATGTTGCCCAGAGAGCTTGTGGATACCCCCTCTCTGGAGGTGTTTAAGGCCAGGCTGGATTGAGGCACTGAGCAACCTGGTCTGGTGGGAGGTCTCCCTGCCTATGGCAGGGGGGTTGGAACTAGATGATCTTTAAGGTCCCTTCTAACCCAAACCAGCCTATGATTCTATTAGCCTGATTTACCAGAAGCATAAACATTAGGATGAGTTTTGGACAGTAAAAATGCAATGACTGTATGACAACACCAGGACAAGTCAAATCAGGGTAGAATTTGGATTTTCAGGTTACTTCAAGGTTTGTTCAGGCCTACTGCCTTGGCAGACTTATGAATTCTTGTGCCAATTTTAAAAGTCTTATTTAAAATATTTTATTATTTCAGTTTACATTAAAATCTCAAATAAAATAGCATGGCTGCTTTGTGTGGCCATCTGCTCCTCTCATCAAGTGTCTCTAGTGACGAAAATGAGGATTCTAGTAGTTTTACTGTGGAGATAATTGAAGCCTTTCTAAGAATAATTTCTATTCAGTTCTTTAGAACCAAATTTTGCCCTTGGATCTGCACTCTATCTTGTAATAGCGGAATGTAGTTCTTGTTTCAGCAGTTAACATCAGCCTGTGAGTATAAAACAAGAGCTACTGGTAGTATTCTTTTATCCCTTTTGCAAAGATGACAATCTGTATTACATATTTTGGCAGATGCTTTTGGGGCACACTAGCCATGCTTCTATATTTCAATTATATAAATGATGATCACACCAGAGGCTGATCAGCAGCGACCTTAGTTACTGACTTCAGTCCCACTGCTAATTTGTAGTATAATCAAGTGCAAAACACTAACGTAGAATGATAGAATGGTTTGAGTTGGAAGGGACATTAAAGTTCACCTAGTTCCAACCCCCCTGCCATGGGCAGGGACACCTCCCACCAGACCACGTTTCTCAATGCCTTCACATCCTCACAATATCAGCCCTCTAGAAAAGACAGTTCTCAGTTATAGCTTGGATGATACTTTTTCAAATCCTTGCATTCAAACCCATATGTAGTTTAGTCATAAAAGTAATCCATTCATTGTAATGAGATTGCATCAGATATTTCACCAATAAATCAGAATTTATGATTCAGTTCTGTGCAGGCAAGCCCAGCCCATAGGTTAGGTGACACTGAGCTCTGGTGTATCTAAACTACACTCTTGAAGACTTATCTATACAGAAAGTATACACTTGGTGTTGAATTGAAGCTGTAATCCCTGCACTTCTAAAACCCAAGTACTTGAATTGGCCTCATTCCTATGGGATGTTGCCTCCCACTGCTCTTACTGTAGCTTCTGGGAGCAATGCTCATATGAGCTGGGAACGTTCCTAAAAGCTGCTTGCCTTTCACTGCTGTGACTGCTTATCAGTTTCCTAACTGTCCCCGTATCACAGCACATTGTACCATATCATGACACAGAAAACAAGCTGCTGTTCAGCTTGTCTCTCAGTAAGTCTGAGGGAAATCTGAGCTGACCTGGTCTCAGGGAGCATTTCTTCCAAGATGTTCTCCCTCCCCCCAGCACAGATCAAACAGACAAAGAATAGAGAACTTCAAAAAAGAAAACAAAGAGAAGGAAAAAATGTGAGAAAACAAAATTTCCTACTGGAAACTGAAATACAGATGCAGGGTTAGCCCTGGCACCCACATCACCATAGGCCAACTCAGAATTGCTGGTGCATAGTGAGCTCCCATCAGTCTCAGATTCCAGGGCACATGTATACACATACATTAGGAACAAAGTGTAGAAGGTAGCTCTACATATATTAGCCAGTAAATTTTCCATACAACATCGTGTGTGTTGGGGAGGTGTCAGATATATAGGTGGGTTTTTTTAGGTTTTCCTCTTCTAGAAAAAACACAAAAAAGAAAAGAAACCCATGCAAACAAAGCAAACAGGACAGACACAGGGATCTGTTTCAAAGCATAGACTGCATCCTCTTGACTTCCTTGAAATGTCTTTAGTTCTCCACTTGAAAACAGCTGAACACCAGTGAATATAGGTATCATTTCATATACCACTGCAAATATGTTCTGTTTGGGAGCTGTGTAGGGGAATGAATAACAAGATTTGAGCTCCACAAAACATTGAACCAGCATCTGTGATGAAAGAAATCACATTGAACATGGGTACCGTATTCATCACCTGCCTTGGGAATAGCTAAGGTTAAAACTAGTAAGTGGCTTTTACTGGGTTAGTTTACAGGTTCCTTAATTCAGTTTTACTATATGTATGTATAAATGTCTGCAGCAGCAGGGGTGGCACAGAACGAGTGGGAACACATCTCTAAGTGCTACCAGCTTAACATATTCATGAAGGGAAGGCGACGATAGGAACAAGACTACATACTCAGCTGAAGCTGTCAGAACAATAAGGGTTGCCAGAATCAAACTGCCCACTTGGAATCCGGCCAAAAATTACCATTCCTTTAGAAAAGCTTCCTTGGAAGTATGAAAAGTGCTAAACATGAATAAACGCAGCCAGTCCATATTTTAAATTTTCCCTAACCCAAGGCCATGCCAAGGCCGTGGTTTATTTTGGACTTGGGTAGAACTCAACCATATAGTGAAAACCACACACACAGAAAGAAAATAGATTTCAATATAATTGACAGCATATGTTTCTGTATCTCTATTCAGTAGCTGATAGAAGTAAATAATACACAGCATGCCAGTGATAACCACGGCAAATACAACGTCAGCCAACTTCCTGAATTGCATTCTAATAGGATCTTAGAACAGATCTTTGCCAGATTCCTCAGGGCCTCCATTCACTTGATTTCTTTCCCTTCATAGTGGTTTGTAACAACTACTGCAAAAACCTATTTATTAATTACTTCTGCTTCCTGGGTTCAGAACCAGTTTGTTGTCCTGAAAGCTTTCTTCATGCTGTGCTAATCTAACTTTTCTCACTTGAATGCTTGGCTTTTCTTTTTTAAAATTCACAGCAACGTCTTTAAATTAAACTGTTTAACTAATGCCAAACCCTGGTTGAAAAGAGCTAAATATTACCTGAAAGAACAATTTCATACAGGGCTGTTCAGACATGTAGCCAACTGGGGTCTGTCTGGCCTTAGGAACTGCTTATATATCCCTAAGCCATCAGAGGTCCTGAGAGCAAAGCAAGCTTTTTATCATATTTCATAACTCTGTCATCTCATTGGAGCCTTAAATTAATAAAAGCATTATTTTAACCCATGTACCTGTAACGTCCTGCGCGGCCCCAGCCGGTGAGGGAAACCACAAGCCACACAATATGAGTGATAAAGAAGCTTCCGTTTATTAGCCCAAATAGCTCACTTATATAGAGGTTACAGTTTACATTAACTATGCTTATCCATTGGTCAGTGTCTATGAACTAGCTCTTTCCCATCACCTTCATTGGTCAGTGATAATAAAGCACATCTCCCCATTACCTCCTACCCACAGCTGCATCTTAGTTTTGTCTCTCGCGCCTACAGTGGCGCCTCCTCAAGGTTGTTTTTCTTCACCTCCTCAAGATTGTTTTCCTTCACCTCCTCAAGATTGTTTTCCTCCAAAGATGTTTATCGGGACTAGCCAAGGCCAGAGAGGCTCCTTGCTGATTTCTGCAAAGCATCCATTTTATCTCTGGCATCCATGTTCTCACAGTCTACCTTCACCTTCCCAAGCTGTTTCAGAGAGCCATAGCCACAGGCCATAAACCAGTTCCCAACATGTACCCAACCTCCTTTTTCTGTGTTAGGCAGTAATAAAGATAATTTTCATATTTAACACTATTTTATAGCCATTGCTACTTTAGTACTTTATAATGGCAGGTCCAGTTATGAATTTGCTTATCTCCTCACAATTTAATAACTCCTCTAACTTCAAACATGCCATCTTTGGTTGTCTGACTTTTGCTGGAGTCCATCTCCATGCAACTTAAGCACAACTCAACCACAATTGATGGAAGCTGAACTTCAACTTCCCTGCGCAGAACTTATCCCACTTACAGAGGCAAGAATGGCACATTCTGCTCTAGCTCATACCAAGTGACTACAGCCATTGGATGACAAAAACACAGATGGGGATTGTCATGACATCTGGTTCCCTACAATAGGCAATTTCACTCAATGTGTACACCTCAGAGTAGCATGCCAAGAAACACACATAGGCTTTCTTTCTTAAAGCACAGAATTCCACAGTCAATCAGGAATATTTCAAAAGCTTGACATGCAAGAAAATACAAAAAGTAAAGTTCTAAATATAGGGGATCCTTCCACATCCTTTTCCCTTTTCTATACAACCTTTTATTGAAATCAGAAATTGTATTTTGCTGACTCAAATTTCATTTGATTAAAAGCAGCTTAGCAGAGCACATCAGCTACACATCTTTGTACAACCTCTTTTTTCTCTTTGGGCAGAGGGAAGTGTCAAGGGAGAGGGTTGCTGACAAACAAAGGCAAAGATCTTATTTTCCCCATCCCTGGCCCAGATACTGAAGATGTAAGCAGAAAAGTCATAGAATCATAGGATGGTTTGGGTTGGAAGGGACCTTAAAGACCATCTAGTTCCAACCCCCCTGCCATAGGCAGGGAGACCTCCCACGACACCAGGTTGCTCAGTGTCTCATCCAGCCTGGCATTAAACACCTTCAGGGAGGGGGCAACCTGTTCCAGTGTCTCACCACCCTCACAGTAAAGAACTTCTTTCTTATATCCAGTCTAAATCTATCCTCTTCTATTTGCATCCATTACTCCTAATCCCGCTGTCCTGGACCCTATTAAAAAGTCCTACCCCAGCCTTTCTGTAGGCCCCCCTCTCAGGATTGCTGCTGGAAAGAAAGGTGTAATTCACCTCTATTATTTGGCCTTCCAGCTACATACATAGAACCCCCTCCTCTACCACAGTTATGTATGTTGGCAAGTACCTTTTCTATATATTTAGCAGCCCTCACTTGTAACAAGAGAATCCCTTTCCATGGATCACCAAGTACTCCAGCTCTCAGGAGACACAAGTTCACTCAGCGGACAAGGAATATTCTTACTTATCCTCCTTCTGGGCTCTTTAACTCCCTTCTCCCTCAAAACAAACGCAAGATGTATTCCTCATTACAAGCACTCGTTGTCAGGGTAGCTGGCTGCAGTCCTTTCCAAGAGCACTGGCTGATCCCTTGGCCAATTTCAGCTCCCTGGAATGGATCCCATCCTCTCCATCCACCTCCCCCTCTCTTTTGTGAACTCTGCTTTTCGACCTGCAATCTTCAGTCTGGGTGGGAATGTGAACTTCTCCTAGAGATACTGTGTTCAAAAGCATCCACTTCTTGTACAACAAAGTGCTGCAAAGACTTGATCACACACCCAGATTTCCCTTCTCTCCCTCTTATTGTGGGTTTCTATACAGCTGGAGTCACATAGATTTGAGAGCTTTTTGCAGATATGTTCCTGCTTTGGTGCTCTCAAATTCCCACCTGGGCTTCAGATAGCAGAGAGGGGATATATCTAACCTTTTGACTCTGAGGCATCCACATAGGGTAAAGAGAGAAGCATCTCATGGGGAGGCCTTAACTATCTGTGCCAGCAAAGGGAGATGATTGAAGTCAATCAGGAGGGAAGATTAGTTGGAAATCTCAAAAAAAATCATAGAATGGTTTGGGTTGGAAGGGACCTTGAAGATCATCTAGTTACAACCCCCCTGCCATGGGCAGGGACAACTCCCACGACACCAGGTTGCTCAGTGTCTCATCCACCCTGGCCTTAAACACCTGCAGGGTGTACAATCTCTGTACAGCTCTCTGTACAATCTCTTCCAGTGAAGAAGACGCACCTTCCCTTCTCATCAAGGGTATGTCTCTCCCTTTTATCCTCCATTTGAACATCCAGGTATGTTCCAACACTCATTCTCACAGACAACAAAGAGAAAATAGGACAACGGGAACAAGTCAGCTGAAAGCTTGTAGATATAGATCAAAGGACAAAGCAACATGGGTGATGTCATGGTAGGCATCTGCTGCAGACCTCCTGGTGAAGAAAAGGATGTAGAAGTAGTTTGTGTTTTAGAAATGGAGGAAGCTTCACCAATAATGTCCCTAGTATTCACTAATAAGGCAATGGAGTAAATCCTTCCCAAAGCCATTTCCAAGCATATGAAAGAGGAGCCTGGGAACACCAAGCTGGGATTAGCAAGGGCAAGTAATGCCCATTCAACTCAACTGCCTTTTGAGATGATTTATTAAAATAGGTACAGGAAGGATAGTGATATTGTTTACCTTTACTTTACAAATGTACCATACCCTCCCAAAAAGTCCTTCTAGCCAGACTGGTAAGATATAAACTGCATAAGTTCACAATAAAAATCTGAACCACTGGACCCAAAAGGTTGTGATCAGTTGTGCAAAGTCCAAGCAGCAACTAATTTATTACTGGTGTCCTTCAGTATGAATATTGAACCCAAAGCAATTAATGTCTTCTTCAGTGACCTGGATGATAGGACAAAGTGCCTTATCAGCAAGATGTGAAACACTACCAGATTCGGGAAGCACCAATAAAGGTATCTTTCCCCAATGTCCTTCCCTCACTCATCCTTGATTTCATAGATGAATTGATTCTCCCCACAATCCTGAGGTACTGAACCGACCTTTGCAGCTGGGCTGCTGCATAATTAGACAGATGCTTCTACCCCTTCAGCCAATCCCACCCAGATGCAAAAATCTAACCATGGGTCCCTCTAATTTGTTTCTCAGCAAAAGAACAGTGGCACTCAGAACAAAATGTCAGATCTGCATCCTTGTTCCACCTTGCTGCTGCTTCCAAAGAAGCTGTGATTCACACAACTTCCCCTTACCCTAAGAAGGGTTATCCAAGTTCACAGGGAAGGGAGAGGTGAAAAACCTTGTGACCTCATTTAGATTAATCCTTCTCACCTCCCAACCCTGGATTAGAGACATACCCCTTCCTTCATTACTAGCACTTTAAAATAAGAAGAGGTTAGGCAATAGATGAGATGTGTTAGAAAATGCTACTTGTCATAGAAAGAAATAATACAGTAACTATAACATCAAGCAATACTTAGTGATTCTGTGAATAATATATTTTCCACTCTTTCACAATATGTGATTAGTAGTGATAATTTCAGAGCTCAAATTCACCACTAATTCAAAAGCTACATCTTTATCACAGTAAAAAGCAGAGGCCACATGAGTAAGCTTTGCAGATGGTCCAAAAAAAAACTTCTTTAATTCTTCATCAGCTAGTAATAAACAGCTGCATTCTTGTGTCTTTTCCGCTTTTGTTCTGTGCGTCACAATGTATAAGCTTATTTCTCAGAAAGCTGAGAACATACAGAATACTCAAAATACATTGTACTGAAAAATGTAACTTAATGGGAGAAGATGCAAAATGGCAAAAGACAACTTATTGAACATGTGAAAGACCAGAGGAAAGGAACAAAAAAAAAATAAAAAAAATAAAAGAAAATAAAAAGAATTTGCAGTCTTTTTTAAACAGCTCAATTTCTCATTACTTTAATGAGAAAATAAGAATAGGCTTCAAAGTCCAGCCTGAATCCTAACGTGGTTCTTGAATCATGTTTTACAGATGGTCTTTCAGACTTCTCCAAATCAGTGCTTCACAAAAGAACAAACTTCTCCACACCCCAAACCCTAACATGAGCACTTAAGAGTAGATATACTTTGACAGTTAACAACAGTTGTATCATTGTATCCTTACTAAAGTCCTTTTCCCCCTCTGCCTTCTTAACCTATGTAATTTCAGCTCAGCTTACCTTCAGAAAAAGAAAAAAAAAAGAAAAAAAAGGAAAAAAATACATCATATTTGTTCCCTATATGGAATAAACCATTTGACATTCATTCTGGGACTTTTCCATTTACTTTCCAGTTTTCCTGCCACAGAAGTAGTAGCAAATATACTTATTCCAGAAGGCCATACACCAGCTCAAAATGTGTCTAGCTGAATGTCTTGATAATTCACTTCAAAGTAATAACTTTTAAACAAAAAATGGTCATGAAATCAATAGCAATGGTCTCAGAGAAACATCAAATCATAGAATCATAGAATAGTTTGGGTTGGAAGGGATCTTAAAAATCATCTACTTCCAACCACCTGCCATGGGCATGGACACCTGCCATTTGACCACATTGCTCAGTGCCTCATCCAGCCTGGACTTCAGCACCTCCAGGGAGGAGCATCTAATAACAGTGTATTCACATTGATTCCAAGTGTCACCACTTCTAAAGAAAAAAATTTCTCTCTTCTCTCCAGCCTGAATCTCCCCTCTTAGAATTTACATCCATTATTCCTAGTCCTGCCATCCTGGACCCTATTAAAAAGTCCTTCCCCTGCCTTCTTGTAGCCCCCTTCAGGTACTGAGAAGCTACTACAAGGTCCCTCCTGAGCCTTCACTTCTCCAGGTTGAACAACCCAAACTCCTTCAGCCTGTGCTAATTTAGAACATCATAAGCTATGAATAGGTAAAATATTATCTGCAAAATTGAAGTTTTAAAGTGAATACTAAGAGTCTCTAGAAACACTTATGGCTTCTACAAGCCTTTGGAGCATACCTTCCAAACTATCACTTGATGAAATATGAAAAGGTAGGAGGAAAACATGGGCAATATACTCATCAGGATGACTTTTCAAAAAACATTTAGCAAGTTCAAATCTCAGTGTGGCGCAGTTGTCACCACCCCTAATGTGTGAAAGTATTTCTATTCACCAGCAAATCCGCATTTTTGGCTAGTTAACCAGCAGCAGAATTCACAGCTGGCAGTTAGGCAAACAATTGCCTAATCTGCATGAGAACTGCTGAAGTTTAATCGTTTGGATCTAGAGAGTACATTTCACTATCTATAAAGAATTTCACAGTCAGATGCTTTACTATTTACACTTCGAGCACAACAAGGCTTCTTCTTCTCCCCCTCACCAAGAAGGTGGGTCTTTGATTCTGAACTATTTCAGTGAAATGGATTCTAACTAAACAGCAAAAGTGATTGGATTAAATTACACCATATCCTATTTCTGTGAAAAATACAGGCTCTTCCTCTAATTTTAATTCTTTGTTACTTTTTTTTTCTAAAGCAAGGGTACTCAAAACTAGTTAGCACAAAATAATTCATCTGAAAAGGAAATGAAACTTTAACTTTCCCTACACATTTTTTTTGAGTGGGAGAAAACCGATTGATTATTTTCATCTTGACATGCACAGATGCAAAGTATGTCTTTCTCCCTGAAGCACGTATTGGCATCTGAAGCAGAACATGTGGAGCCAACAGCTTTTCAGGCATCAGAAATGACAGAAGCAGGAACACAGGTAGACTCTTTGGATACAGTTCTTTGA
The DNA here is from genome assembly GCA_013400935.1 of Turnix velox. NCBI lineage: Eukaryota > Metazoa > Chordata > Aves > Charadriiformes > Turnicidae > Turnix > Turnix velox. The sequence goes on along the minus strand of VZTY01008570.1, from coordinate 45,125 downwards.
CCCATATTCAATTAATTCACGTGGTTCCTGTGCTTTACCCGACATTAGAGGCTGCACAGAAACTGCATAAGGGCTCACTACATAGCCTTGTGCTTCTAATGCATTAGAAAAAGCCTGTTTTCAAATTCACAGAAAATCGTAATGAGACACAGCCTTCCAAACAATTCATCAGGGCTTTATCTCCACAGCAAGCAGAGGGGGGAAATGTGTGAGTACAGGCAGACCAAAGCTAGCTGTGGTATGAATGATGGTAACGCTGCGGATGACTGGTCCCAGAGCGGGCTGCAGAGAGGCAGCCAGCAAGCTTTTTGCATATTTGGGCACTTAACATGCACTCAGATCCATGTTGCTACACCTTGGCTGCTTTTGGTTGAAGCTTTGGGCATGCCTAGGGATGCTGCAATCACACCTGTAATAGCAGAACAGAGGTAGCCCATGACAAGTGGCTTGGAATTTTTTTTTTTCTTCTGTCCTACAGGAAAGCTGGAGAGGGACTGTTTGCCAGGGCAGTGAGGCACAGGATGAGGGGCAGTGGTTTGAAACTAGAGCAGGGCAGGTTAGGTTAGACCTCCCCACGAGGGTGGTGATGTTGTCCAGAGAGGTGGTGGAGACCCCATCCAAGGCCAGGCTTGCTGAGGCTCTGAGCAACCTGATCTAGCGCAGGATGTCCCTGCTCACTGCAGGGAATTGGACTAAATGGCCTTTGAAGGTCACTTCCAACTCAGTGATTAAATGAAAGTAAGTATGCACACCCAAGTATGCACTCAAATGCTTACACATTCACACGCACACTTTCCTATGTATGTAAAGCACACAGGGTGTTTTCTTGCTTTAAATTTAGAAAATAAAAAACCCACCCTGGATTACTTGGTTTTTGCAAAAGAGTCTTGCAGATCACTTTGGATGCTTGCCTCCTGCATGACATTTGAAAACTGACCGTGGACAAAGTATAGAGAGGTGTATTATAGAGCAAGTCCAACAGAAAATAGACCTGAGAATGGTGACACCATCTGCTCGTGGCCATTTCTATCACCCCCAGATGCCCAGATTATAGAATCTCAAGGTGCCAAAATGTATTTACATCAATTGGTTCTTCACTGATTAATGCGAAGAATGCCAAAACTACATGCAACAGAATTCTGCACATTTATTTCTTGTAGTCTTAGAATAAAGGCCATAGTAGGATTTAGGGGAATATTATCTACTGATATAGAAAAATTAAATAACACAAATCAAAGAATATGCACACATAGGTGTCACATGCACAGCTTTGTGCCACTCATGTGGCCATCTCCACCCCCATTTGCTTCCCCTGAGCCCCTCCTAAATCACAACCACACTTTCAGAAAATAACAATCAGGGTGTCTGCAAATTCAGTTCAAAATGCTTCTGAAGGTCTAACGTTTTGAATGCCACAGCTTCTGACACTGGAAAATTTAGAATATAACTAAATGCTTTTTTAAATGTTTACTTGAAGAAAAAAAAAAAAAAAAAGGAAAAACTTCTATTGAAGGACTTTCAGAATCACAGAGAGTTCTGAGACAAATAATACTATACAAGACTGGCTCTGTATTAATATTTCTAAAATAAAACCAGAATTGGATTCTCTCTAAAACACTGTTAAGTACCAAGCAGTAATTCCTTTCCATTCACTGCAATAAATGTCAAAAATAATACTGCATTATAAAGCAGCAGTTATCATGCAACAAAAACTAAATCAGATTTGCAGGCTTCTCCCCTCCTTTCTGGCCACCTTCAATGGATGCATTGCCTGTGGACTTCATTTCATAGGACGTTTAAATACAGAAATAAATATATAAATAATTATAAGCTAATAAGTAGTGTCACTGAGGTCAATGAAACTATTTATGTTTAACATTATATACATTTCTAAAGTGCTTTCCTGGACCCCAGCCCACACAAACTTCCCTTTTATACAAAAAATACAGTGAGGAGTTTAATAAAATAGAAGGGATGATGTGAATCATGCCAGTGTTCTCTTGGCTTTGATGTGAATCTTTAAATTAATAAATGTACTCAGACTTCCTGGGATCCTGTACAGGGATGGTACATTTCAGATACATGATATGTCAGTAGTGATGTGTCTACACAAAAATCTGAACAGAAGATAAAAAAAAATATAGAAAATCTGTAGTATCAGGAAAGCTGTGGCTTACAGTCAGCATCCTTCAAGGTGTGAACATGTTTGCAGGTCTCTTGAAGAGACTCAAATTGTTGGTCTCCTTCAAAAATCCTTACCAAAACAAGAAAGTAACAATCAAGTGAAAATTCCCATAAAGAGAAGATAAATCCAAGAACTCAGAATGCTATGACCAAACTCCAAATTAATCTCTCTTCTCATTGATTACAGGAAGCTGTGGCAACATACATGAAATCAATCTAAACCACAGATGTTTCAGGAGAAATTTTAAATAATCTCCAGGCCATATATAAATTCTAGCAACACTTAAAACTCTATTTCTTATGTAAAGAACAACTTGGAAGACATTCCATCTTTCTGAACTCCTGATCTTGCTACTTTTATTTGAAAACATGGATATTAAGACTTTGGTTCTCTTAAGTCACAATGTGTGATTATATAGGGACATTTTGTAATTTATTCTAAGCTGCATTTCACAAAGCCTGGCTACAGATACTAATACATAATATTTTTTCATATTTTCACTTTACAGAGTCTGAAGACTCACTTTCCTTTTTTGATTTGATCTATAAATAAACTGCAAAAAATCAGCAAGGATTATAATTTATATTTAGAATAAAAAAGCCTAAGACTTATGAGTTTCCATATAAATTAAGTAATTTGGGAACTGTGGAATTATTTTGTTAGCATCTTTTTGTGGAACTTTGATGTGTGCCCTTTTGGTATGGAAGCAAAAGTTTCCTCTAGTTAAGTTTCATTTGACAAGCTAAACTTCACCTCCTGATTATATTTCTGCAAAAGGAAACTTTTTCCTGACATTTAACAGCACAGTAAATGCAGAGAAGTACAAAATCCCACTCTCTATTATTTGACTTTTTAAAACAAGTATCCTTAAAGAAAAAAAGTTACTATTTGAGAATAGCACATTTTAAACTTATGATATTTATTAGCTTTGTTTCATCTCACATTTCCTACCATCCTGTTACTGGCTCCAAGACTACATGAAAAATTATGACCAATAATATAATCAACTATATGAAATGAAGCATTTTCTAAAAGCAGCAGGAAACAAAATGAAAGGAGCCTGCCCAGCTTTTCAGTATAGCAGAGATTTAATAAATTTTATGTTGGAAACAAAAAAAAATTTCCAGAACTGAGTTGCCAGAAGGGGAAGAATTAAATGTAGCCAACCAACTGAAAACACAAATAGAACAGGAAAGATCAGAGGAAAAAGTATTAGTTTGGAGAGAAGCATCTGCTGAAGCCAAAGAGTAAAAAGATCCTGGACCTTTGACAAAAGGACAAACGCCATCAGAAATAAAACAAGCACTAAAAAGTAAAAATCATGCTTTCAAGAATGAAAAAGCAATTATTTTGTTGAGCATATTAAAATGTTCAGTGCTCAGCTTCTACACCATTAATCTTTTGTGTAAACACTTACTGCCAAAAAGTGATCCTAAAAAGATCCCAGGTCACATATCACCTTTAAGACTGTCCTAGCTTAGGAAATCTTCTGTGTTGGTCTCTTCAACAAGTGAGATCACCTGAAGACCTAGGCATAGCTAAAGAGTATGAGTGAGAAGACTGAAGAAGTAGGTTAAGAAGAAGAGAAACTTTCAGTTTTCTTCAATAATGAGACTGGAGAAGAGCAGCGAAAAATATAAACAAAAAGGATAGGAAACAACCTGATATATACATGAAGAGGATGGGAGAGAGGTTTGTGACTGTATCATGCTGACTGGGGAGCTTCTGGTTCCTTGAAAAATACTTCTACCTCTGATGCACATCTGAATTATTGTTATTTCAGTACCCACTACAGCATTTTATAACAAGTCCCTCTGATTTCTTTGCATAGGACCAATGTTGTTATAGATCTGATAGGTTGGTTAATCAATTTGGCAAAGTGACATTTAGAAAAATAAAATCTAGAACAGCTACCTCACACATTTAGAGAATGAGGATGTTAAAACACAGTAAATGATAAAACACTGTGAAACACTTCATTTAATTATCTACTTAGCACCATCAAAGACAAGGCTGTGTATGCCATTTCTGCCAAATTAGAACAGAAGATTGAAAACCACCTGACTTCTATAAATTCATGAAATGAAAAAAGACCAAACTGATCAGAGGATAAAACCATACTAAATATATACAAACTCAATGGCCTCAACATCATTGTTGGCAAAACCATAGACCGTAATTATTTCTCTGAAGTCAGTGTGACACCACAGAGTGCTAAATATTCATTCTTTGGAATAAATATGAATTTAGAACTATTCATCTTTTTTCAAACAGATGACATGCTGCATAAACAGAAAGTATATATGTTTTTTTAAAGTAAACAATACAATAAGTAAAGTGATTCATTATGCAATTTATCTCTTTCCATCTTTGGGCTGTTCATAACTCAGATCCACACAGGGAGTTCATATGCCATTAATATTCCCCAGATGTGTTTGACTTCAAGGCTATGATCATTTTAAATGTTTTAAAATGTATGTCATTTATCATTAGTGTTATGGTGGTGTCATTGACGTTATTATAGTTAAGGTGGTGTCAGCAGTTTATGAGCCCTTATTTTCAGGGGTTCAGAACTTGGAAGTAAGAAGTGGCTACAGGCTGAAAATGTGGCATAAAGGATCCTGGCCCATGAGCAACTATATTTCTTTCTGGAAAAAAAAAAACCACACAAAAACAAAAAAAAAAAAACCCAGCTAACAAAGAACTTAGTCTTGAAATTCTCTGAAAGAGAGAGAAATATGCCCTTGGTTTTAAGATAGGAAGTTCGTCTGGCAGATCTTCCTCTTCCCTGGAGGTGTTTAAGGCCATGCTTGCTGAGGCTTTGAGCAACCTGGTCTAGTGGGAGGTGCAGGGATTACAACTTCAATTCAACACCAAGTGTATACTTTCTGTATAGATAAGTCTTCAAGAGTGTAGTTTAGATACACCAGAGCTCAGTGTCACCTAGCCTAACCACCTAACTGAATCATAAATTCTGATTTACTGGTGAAATATCTGGTATAATCTTATTACAATGAATGGATTACTTTTATGATTAAACTATATATGGATTTGAAAAATTATCACCCAAGCTATATCTCAGAGCAGTCTTTTCTAGAGGGCTAATATTGTGAGGATGTGAAGCCACTGAGCAACTTGGTCTAGTGGGAGGTGTCCCTGCCCATGGCAGGGGGGTTGGAACTAGATGATCTTTAAGGTCCCTTTCAACCCAAACCATTCTATGATACTATGATCTTAAAATTTGCTTTACACAGAAACAAAGGTAAAAGAGTATCCTGCAGGAATAGAGAGAGCTGGTGAGCTAAGGAGAGCAGAGAACAGACATTATTCTTTCCTATCATGTATTTCAAACAGCCAAACAAATACTGCAGGGCATCTCAATGACATCATTAGCATGTGGAAATTCAGCATTTGGCACATGGCTTCAAATATCAAAATGGAGCATTTCCAAAAGTGCATTAACCTAAAAGCATTCTCCCCACAGAGCAGTATCTGGACAAGCTTCAATTTAAATGGTTGTGTTTTATCTCTGCAACTTCACTGACCTCCACAGTTCTGACTGTTTTATCTTAACTAGGCTGGGGTTGGAGTCCTACAGAATTACTGTGCTACACTGCTAACATTCACACAAGAGACCCTGACAACTATTTCAAGATCTTAATGCTGCTCTGAAACTCTTGTGACATATTCTGCAAGAAGCACATACGTTAGACTCACACAGAAACTAAGTCAGTGGTGAAGGAATGAAGAATATGGAAAAATATACCCCCTACTGTTAGTCTACCACCTATTGAGTCTGCAGTTACAGTCTGCATCTCTTACTGACACACCACAGAATTTGCTTTTAATGACTAACTGATATATTTAAGAAACTAAGGACACTCTGTACGTCTGTAGGTTCATCATGGAAACTTCTTTCAGCTGAACAATTAAAGCCATAAAAATCTGCCAGATCCATAATGATTCAAAGGGGTTGGACTACTCAGATTTGCCATTTCTTTTTTTTTCCTGGCCACTGCTAACACCCACACAGTATAATTTGAGATAATGTAAACAATTCATAGAATCATAGGGTTGGAAGTGACCTCCAAATCCCATCTAGTCCAACCCCCTGCAGTGAGCAGGGACATCCTGCACTAGATCAGGTTGCTCAGAGCCTCAGCAAGCCTGGCCTTGGATGTCTCCAGAGATGGGGCCTCTCTCTGGGCAATCTCTCCCAGTGTCTCATCACTCTCATGGGTAAGACCTTCTTTACAATCTTCTCATGCAACCCTGCCCTGGTCTAGTTTCAAACCACTGCCTCTTGCCCTGTCACTAGATGATCTAACAAATATTTCTCCTCCAGCTTTCCTACTGCTAGTTCTTAAAAATTTTAGAATCACCAGCTGTTTTTTGGGGTTTTTTCCTTCTACCAGCTGGGCTATGAAGCAGGAATAGAGCACTTCTCAAATCTTGTTTCCAGAACTTCCATCCTCCCCCCAAAAACAGCCTCTTCTCCCTTCTTTCCAAACAGAGCTCTTGAAAAATCAGAGTAGGTCTCCCCACTCCCAAACCTCCCAATTTTTACTTACACCTACCATGATTTTACTTTCTTTTGCCTTTCAATTTGTACAGACTTGACCCCTTCCATGTACATCAATAGGAGTCATGCCCCAGTATCTTCTCTAAAATTCAACTGCAATGAGGCTATGCCACCAGAAAAGTAAAATGCTAACACCTTACCACTACTTGCAGAACCTCTGCTATTGCTGTTCCCCCCTACCTCAACCCTAAATAAGCTTGCTGTTGCTATTCTCTTCTTTCACCTCTGCTACAAATGATCTGGAAGGAAATTAGCTTCCAGTCTTCCTTGTGAAGACTGGATGACTCTACACTACTAATATGTCACTACTCATTCCATTCCTGTTACCAAGCACAGCACCTTGGAAGACATTTTGCCTTTCACTAACTCTCTCATCAAGAAAGAGAGATCTTAAAATTCTTTGTACAAACCAAGTTCTTAATAGAGCCACAGACTGAACAGCTCTGACCAAGAAAGATGAACATTTCTGCTCAGGACATGGAAACTCCTTTCTGTCTTTCTCATATTCTCATAAGCAGTCTCTTCTGCTCATTAACACTTTCTACCTTGTGCCCTGTAGTGTTGCAAGACAAAAAACTTTCACAAAAAAGACAAACAGATTTGTCAGACAACACTTGGAATCCCAGTCTTTATAGCTGATTGCATCACTGCTATATAATCAACTACAGAAAGAACAGGTTACCCAGCTAACTGGTAAAACATTACAACTGATTATCAAACTTGGAGGTTCTCCTTACATTCCACCAGAGGGCTACAGAACTCCCAAAATACCGAAAAAAACTGAGTTTCCAACTTTTCCAAAGTAAAGTTTGTTCTGTTTGTCATTGTCAATTTGCCCAGAGCAGAGTTTTCAACTGATTTTTTGGGATAAATAAAAATATCTAACATAAGAGTTTATTATTTTTTCAAGTCGTAAACACTTTCCTAACAAAATCTAAGGAAGAACAGATTTAAAGACAAGCTTCAACATGCTCCATGGGTCGCCTTTCCACCTCTGTCCTCTGAAAAACAGAGGAAGTCCCTTCTGCTTTTTATTTTTCACCTACTTTGGAAATCCACCACATAAAGCTGCAGCATGCATATTATCCAAGTTGAAAAGTTTCCATTTATTTCCAATGATGAATGCAAAGTTTTCATTCTTCATTCCACACCTATAATGAATCCCTGAACATCTCCTTGTGATATCATGGGTTGGAACGAGAAACCATGAGTCAGGGAGAAATAAAGTTTCAATTATAAGGAGGAGAGAAAGAATATTCTTGAGGAATATATGAGTCGTGGACAAGTGTAGGGTCTTACATATGGGCAAGAACAGCCCCATGTGTCAGTATAAGTTGGGGACTGAGATGCTAGAGAGCAGTGAAGTGGGAAGGGACCTGGGGGACCTGGTGGACAACAGGGTGACCATGAGCCAGCGATGGGCCCTTGTGGCCAAGAAGGTCAATGGCATCCTGGGTGTATGGGGTGTATCAGAAGAGGTGTCATCAGTAGGTTGAGAGGTTCCCCCCCCTCTAATCTGTCTTGGCGAGACCACATCTGGAGTATTGTGTCTAGTTTTGGGGCTCTCAGTTCAAGCAGGACAGGGAACTGCTGGAGAGAGTCCAGCACAGAGCTAAGAAGATGAAGGGATTGGAGCATCTCCCTTCTGAGGGAAGACTGAAGGAGCTGGGTCTCTTTAGCTTGGAGAAGAGTCTGAGGGGTGACCTCATTCATGTCCATAAATATGGAATGGGCAAGTGTCAGGAGGATGGAGCCAGGCTCTTCTCAGTGACCTCCAATGATAGGACAAGGAGCAATGGATGCATGCTGGAACACATGGGGTTTCACAGATACAGGAGAAAAATGAAAGCAATCACAGCCTGGTGCAAGCTGCCTTCAAGGTCTGGTTTCCCCTTTATCTACTGGCTGGCTAGACTTAATATTTCCTTGTTCCTCTAAAATAAGACTCAAGGTCTGGGATAAGCTGTTTCATTCCCCTGTTTTGGTGACCTGATCTGGGTGTTCCTGCTCCAGCAGGGGGATGAGACTTCATGATTTCTTGATGTCCCTTCCAATCCTCGATATTCTGTGATATTTCCACTAAACTTAATACATGTTTCATTTTTTCCTTCTGTAGAACTGGACTTAAGTTACATGAGCTTGCATCAAATGAAATTCACTGCCACGGAAAAGTTATTGAGATCTTTAATTCAACTTATGCCAAAAACTAATCCCAGGTTAGGAGAAGGACAGTTTGTGAAAGAATTGATCCTCAACCTCCACCTAGAGATATGTTCTGAGCAATTAAGAGAAATCAGATTAACCTCTTTTCCTTGGATACAATGCACTGGTCATTTTATTTTTGTTTTGCTTGCTACATGGTATTAAATTCCCCCCTCCACCTCATTATAAATATGACAGTCTACACCATTCATGCTATCAGCTATGAAATAGTAAGATATATCTCTTCATTCAGCACACAAAGGGAAGTTAAATTTATGAATCCAGCAGGAAGGCTAGTCATTCTTTCATATTGGTAAAGAGCCTCTACACCAACATAGACCAAACATGTTTCTAGATAAATGTGTTCTAAATAAAATACTTCTCACCTCATTATATCAACATTTGCAACTAGTAAAAGCCCAAAGAAGCAAGGATTATGTTTCTTTCAGATGGAGAGAGGAGAAATGATTGTACAGTGATTGACATAAGAAAACAATTTTAAGATATTGTATTTTTTTTCAGATTCTGCTGCTACATTAGCCAAACTACAAATGGCCTGATAAAGTCTGCAGATTATAAAATATATTGCCTGTTGTATTTATGCTGCACTTGCTTTCAATGCTATAGTTTGAAAGAAACTAGAATTGCATAGCTCCTTGTAGCAGCACTAAAGCTACTATAACCTGCAACTGGAAGCAATGGAAAAAACTCTGCAGACACCACAGAAATCCTACAACGTGGTGTTTCCTGTTAGTTTGTAATGGTTTTAGAATAGCCATAAAGTATCTTTAGCATTCAGCATTACAAAAGATGCATGAAAAGCATTCATGTTCTAATGCACTTTCAAATACACTTTCCTCAAACTATTAAGCTTAATACTACTACTATTACATTTACATACTTCCTATAGATGTAATTGTATTTGTGTATATTAAAGCACCATACATGTGCAAGGTTATCTGTAACATTCTATCCTATGGCTGCACAGCTTGGCTGTGGCCCCAGAGAAGATGTGGATGCCTCCTCTCTCAAAGTATTTAAAGCCAGGCTGGATGAGGCATTGAGCAACCTGGTCTAGTGGGAGGTGTCCCTGCCCATGGCAGGGAGGTTGGAACTAGATGATCGTTAAGGTCCCTTCCAAACCAAACCATTCTATAATTCTATGATTAACAGACTGCTTTCCACTTCTTCACCTCAGCTCTCAGTACAGCCTGGCATCCAATTATACCTCAAGTCTACAAAGCACAAAGGAAAACATACTGATGTTAGAACAAGATACAAGAGAGAGTATCTATTCCAGCAGCTCAAACTACATCTGCTCCTCACAGGCTGAACACAATTCATCTAGTAAGTTTAACTGCCATGAATTCAAAAATCAAAAGACTAATAAGTCTCTGGATGGATTTGTTTGATCTATCTGACAGGAGAACCAACTTCTCCTACTTAGTTCTTATTCTCCATGAGCCAACTTTCTTTTTAGAGGAACTAGAACAAAAGTTCTCATGTCTTGTGTTTTGGAATGTCAGAAAAACTGGGCAATATCTACTTCATTTACATTCATATATATACCACTCACACAAGGATAGATTGGTAGCCTTTTTAAAGCTGTGTTAGCATCCACTTTTGGAGCCTATTTAGAGACAGAATGCTCATACACACTGGTGGTATCTCCTAAGAAATGGTCTTAACACAGTTAAGATGATTCACTTAGGACATGGTCCACTTACCTATTTGATAACTCTGCAATACTCCAAGTCACTGAGTGCACCTCATTTAGATATATTTTCCAGGTGTTTTAATTTAATTTTCAAATACAACAACACTGCTGGGCTTTGGAAGGTAGCAGGTTGGGGTGGCATTATGGTTTGATTTTTTTTCTAGTTGGTTGCTTTGGATTTTGGTTTGTTGGGTTTTTTTTAAGTCATGCAAAGCATAATTCATTACAGTGAATTATTTATGGTGAACAATCTCATGCTGAACTACCTGATGAGTATTGAAAGTAAAGAGTAAGATGATGGCAGGGTAACTCTATGACTTTTCAAACCAGTATCCTCTATAAACTGGAGAACATAGAATAATAGAATGGATTTGGATTGGAAGGAACTTTAAAGATCATCTAGTTCCAACACACCTGCCATGGGCAGGGACACCTCCCACGACACCAAGTTGCTCAGTGCCTCACCCAGCCTGGCCTTAAACACCTCCAGGGAGGGGGCATCCACAGCTTCTCTGGGCAACCTGTTCCAGTGTCTTTCCACCCTCACAGTAAAGAACTTCTTTCTTAGATCCAGCCTACATCTCCCCTCTTCCAGTTTGCATCCATTACTCCTAATCCTGCCATCCTGTACCCTATTAAAAAGCCCTACCTCAGCCTTTCTATAGGCCTTCAGTATTGAGGAGCTACTATGAGGCTCCCCCTGAGCCTTATCTTCTCTTACACCAGATCAGGTTGTTCAGAGCCTCAACATATAGTGAATTCTTAAGTGCTAGATTAAAACCTTTAACATCAAATCTCATCACAGTTGTGAAATATTGGACTGCACAAAGTCAAAGAACCTCTTTTAAAAAGAATCCTGTCATTTCTTCCCTCCTCATACACACTGCCAGTTTCCCAATGCTCTTTTGACAGTATAATAAGTCAATTCAATCTGAGAAATTCCATAGTACAATGATAATTTTCTCTCACTTCTTTTTTTCCTCCCTTTACACTGTCAATTCAAACCACCTGCTGCAAGCATTGATGCGGAACAGCTTAGCATTAGCTCTGAAATTAGTACCAGTCCCTAGTTAAATACCTGGCACGTTCAGTGTGGGACAGGTACTTTCAATGGCACATAAGCCCATCAGGTGTAATCGGTGTGTGTTACTCGAGCAAGTCCCTTTTCAAGCCATTCAGAGAGCACCTCACAGCACTTGGCTTCAAAATCAGCCTGAGAGGAATGATTTGAGGAATGAAGAGGAGGAATCAACAAAAAAAACGGGAATTCCTACTAATATTCCATTGGGTCGCTTCCTTTATTAGCATCTGATTTATTCAAACACACAAGCAATTGCTACTTTTGTAGATTTTAAGGTATGAGGCTCAACTAGCACAACCAAATCACTTCATGATGCTGTATAAAACTTCATTTCTTCTTAAATCCTAACACTGGGCCTTCAACTACATGTAAAAACCTCCTTCACTTCAGTATATATTTAAAAAAAAAAGACTATTAAATCAAATACTTTACAAATCCATCATTTCTCCTGGCCTATTTATCTCAGCAGGTAAGTCTCTGTGCATGAGGCTGTCAGCAATGATGAAAGGCATTTACTATAGACTCCTCACAGGGTCGTCAATGGACAACCTGTACTAGATTTATGCTTTAAATAATAAATGAACTAAACACCTTGAAGTAATTGGCTGTGTGAAGCCTCACACTAGGCCAGATAGCTTGTCTGTACAAAGTAAAATAAGATTAAATAATAAATGAACGGTACAGAGGTTCTCTAACCAAACTAATTCTACATGGGTTTTTTTTTTTAAGCATGAGCTGTTCGCAAGCTGAGTGACTTCTCTGATTTCATGCTGGTGTCACGGGGCCAGCCTCTTTCTTTGTCAACAGTAACTAGCTCTGGGCTCTGCATCCTTTTTGGCAAGGATCTTAGGAACTCTGTGCTCTCCTTCCCTTTGCAAGATAATACAGGGTAGACAACCCAGTAATGTAACTGCATCAGGAGCTCATCAAATACTCGTTTCCATCCCCGTTTTGCAAAGAATAAACACATCAAATTTTTTCCCCACACACATCTGGGAAGTTGGAGCAAACTTAAAGGAAACTGGCATCAGTTCATTAATCCATTCGCAAATACAATGTGCAAACTGTGCTCTCCAACGATGCGACTGCACTGATAACACAGTCAGAGGGTTTACCCACAGCAGTTAAAACATGGAGATTCACATCCAGACTGTTTTCTTGAATGGTCACAAGAGTTTATAAAACATCTTACAGCTGCAGAATAACTTTCTAGCTGACAGCCGTGTGCAGAGACTTGCACTCCCTAAGTTTGATGCTGCAGGCCATCTTGCTCCCAGTTCACAATCACATAAAACCCTGTTAAAACCCACAGCTTTATTATCCATATAAGTAGAATAGAATCACAGAATAGTTTGAGTTGGAAGAGACCTTAAAGAACAACAAAGTAAGCAGTGTGAAATATTTAAATTAGTTTGTAAAGCTGCTTTTAATACAGTCAAGCAGCCTAAACCTAGCGAGAGAGAGCAATGAGACCAGTGGGTCACTGGCAGTCCACAGCACATTTGTCTTCTAAAACAAAGCAAATTCATGTCTTACTTTTGGCTCAACTCAAAGCTCATTACAAAATCTGCAGATACCAAGCATTCAAGGGAGAAGAACTAGCTTGAAAGGAAAAGGAAGTGGGAATATATAGAAAGGGTTTATAGGCCAGTTCTCAGCTGGTGTAAAGTGCCTAAACTCAGGTAATCTAAATAGACCTTCCCAGATTTACAGAAAACAAAGGTCTTGCCCTTCGTCTTTAGGGAAGCTACCTCCTCTAAAAGGGTTACAGGGCACAATTTGTCAAAACACTTCATGTTTCTGCTTTAAACTTTTGTCATGTCTCAGAAATGCCTCAATCTTAAAGACTTCCTTACAGCTCCTCTAATTTAAAAACACTCATTTTAAAAACACTGAAAGAGAGGGGTGCTCCTGTGGTTCTAGTAGGCTCACATCCTCCTTCACTCCTGTTTTCTGTATAGGGTTGATAGATATGTCTCCTGGAATACCTATAACACCATAAAGCAGCAGTTCCAAGGGCTTCCTTCACAGCCTATCTCTGGGTTCAGCACCCCACTTTTGGGAGCTGCTGCTCTGGAGCAGAGCAGAAGTAATCCAGGAGGAATTCTGCCATGATGATATGAATAACAAAAAGACACTGAGGGGGGAAAAAAAAATAAGGTGTCGAGTGTTTAAAGACAAAACATAAAAATTCTTACATAAAACTGTTTCAAAGAACTGTAATGAAATGTTAAGGCTACCCCTTTAAAACACTCAAGCAGCATTTATGCAGCTGATAATCTAAAGTCCCTGTGACCTTGGCAGCCTTACAGGGGTAATCATCACATAAGATGAATTATTCTTGAACAATTGCTCTAATGTATTAGGCACAAGCATACTGTCCTTCAATATTAGGCATGCTTGTCTTTCCAGATCCTTATTTCTAAGCAAACGTATTTATTAGGGACAAAGCAGGATGGGGGTGGAGAGGATGGGGTGGGGTAGGCATGGAGGGGAGTGAAAAGAGAGCAAGAAAGAGAGGAATAACAGAAAGTCTACCTTCTATGCAGTATGCACCACAAAAAAAAAAACACCCAAAAACAAAAAACAGAGCACACAACCAGAGCTGAAATTATTTGTCAGAGGAGACTTTATACATGTTCAGAGCATAGTGTAACTCTTGGTGAGCCCTGCTTATAGGAGATTTAATGCATCCAGGCTTCTGAGAAAAAAAACTTTGATGGAAATCAGTAGGTGAAGAATAAACAAGTCAAGCCTGTTAGCAACACAGATGTATCCCACTAGCATACAGGCATTCCAGCAACTATAAAGAAGTTCACACTTTTTTTTAGAGGACCAGTGCTTTACCATCCATCCTCCTTTGCTGGCTTCATTCATACACTAGCCTTTACCTGACAAGGTGGTAACAATTTGGGACAGACAGCAGTCAAATTCAAGCAAATTCAAGACCTAAGCCAAACAAGTCTATAGGAAAGACTGTGTTTAATAGCAAATATCTGTGCTCAGAAGTGCATCTCCTTTGGGGTTTTGTTCCCCAAACTCAAGTCTTTTCCAATCTTATTTCTTTGATTTAGAGATTAAAGCACTTAGAAGAGGATCTGCAAGAGGACCTAGACCATAATACATCACTACTGAAACAAGGAGAACTACCTGTAGACTTGTTAAAACATGACAACCAGAGGACTTTGCGTGTAAACCTCCTTTGCAAGCTTTAATTAACAAGTAGATGCCACAGGACTCAGGCTTATTAAACCGGAAATTCAGAAGACATCTAGAATGAGAACTGCACTCATTCACCACCACATTAATTTTGAGAACTTCAAAACAACAGGGACTGTTCAGTTCTTCCCAGGTCTCTACAATTCTGCTGCTGTTCATGCCTGAAACATGCTTACTCTTGTCATGTAAGGTAGTGGCACGATAAGTATTGCAGCTACCTCACATGTGTGACATGCCCCAATCCAACATGCCCTCAGATCCTGCCTAGATCACACCTCTATGACTAACTTCCATACAAAACAGCAGTGTAGTTATGGCTTCATTCAAAACCAGAAGCTAGAAGAGAATCATAGGGTTGGAAAGGAACTTCAAAGACCATCTAGTCCCACCACCTGCAGTGAGCAGGGACATCCTAGACTAGATCAGGTCGCTTAGAGCCCCAGCAAGCCTGGCCTCAAATGTCTCCAGAGATGCTAGGAAACCTCTTCCAGCGCTTCACCACTCTCATGGTGAAAAACAATGTTTTCTTAATGTCTGATCTAACCCTACTCTCATTGCCCCATCACTCCATACCCTGGCAAACAGCCCCTCATCAGCTTTCCTGCAGTCCATTTGGGCACTGGGAGACTTCTGCAAGGTCACCCCGGAGCCCATGCTTCTAGTTACATCACCACAGGTTAGTGACTATAACTGTCATGATAAACAGAGAAAGGGGGTTCCATGTCCTTCCTTGCCCATGGGGTCAAATTCTGGGGTCCACATTAAGCCATCGACATCACCCCTTTCAAAGCAGATGGAGACCAACCTCCCCTATGCTCTGTTCAAAGGAATAGTCATTAATTTGGCTCAGCGATCAGGGCAGAGATTTGGAAAACAGGTAGAGGGACTGTGATTCCATGCTGGTCATGGTCAAGGTAATACTGAAAAAGCAGCCTACACTATGAACTTGCCAGCTCTAAAAGCTACTGTGAGATCATTTCTATTCTGTTTTTTTTTTTTCCTCTTTTCATTTGAAACATGCATCTGGAAATATGAATTGCTAGGCAGGGAAATTGGCTTTGATAGCCCCACAAACCTTCCACAGACCTTTCTTCAGACCACACAGTAGAAGTCTTCTGTCATGTAGGTCAGAAGCTCACAGACTTAAGGCGTTAGATTGAACCTGTGCACACTTAGCAGCTGTTGAACAGTATATACTGCCATTACTGTTTTTTTTTCTTTAGACTCAGGAAAAAAAAATAGCAAGAACCCAAAGCAGAAGGGGATTCTTTACGAGAGAGCCTGCTATTTGGCCTGTGCTCTCATTCATCACAAATATAGCAAATTGGCCAATCCAATTGATCTGTTGGCTCTTAAAACACCCACATCAATGAAAACTGGAGAGGTACACCTGGCATCAGAATTCACCCCTTGCACTTTAAAACATTGCTACATAACATGGAGAGCTGGCTCACAACATTGTGATGGCCCATGATGTACAAAAATAATTATTCCTGTAGGAAGTACTGAAAATAGATGGAAGCATCACTATTTCCTACTTCTTTCCAATAACTACTTTTCTTTCCATTGCTACATTTGTCACATTAAAATACATCACATCTATCAAGCCAGTGTCAGAGGTCTGCCCAAATGAATAGTCACACCTTCTTATTATTAAAAAACAACACAGGAATTCTAGGAGCCCTAGTACATTCGTTACTCTGACGGTGGTGAGCCATTTGAACAGGTTGCCCAGAGAGTTTGTGGATGCCCCCTCCCTGGAGGTGTTTAAGGCCAGGCTGGACGAGGCACTGAGCAACCTGGTCTAGTGGGAGGTGTCCCTGCCCGTGGCAGAGGGGCTGGAACTAGATGATCTTTAAGGTCCCTTCCAACCCAAACCATTCTACGATTCTAAGCACTGTGCATGCTCAGTGATTCATGGATTACGTGGAAAATAGACAGTTTTTGCAAATCATGCTTTTGAAAAAGGATGAGGGATGAATTCTGTATTTATACTACTAAAGGGAAATTTGCAATCATGATCTAGCAATGCTAGAAGGAATGTGTGATGTATTGGCCAGCCTTGACTGTGACTGTTCCTGCAGTGTAAGAATTTCTTTATCCAAGGACAACTACTTTCACCTTCCCATCTGTCCTGTGAATTTTTTAATGTCTGAGACAGGTGGCTTGTTGGAAACCTAAAACCCTGTGGGTACAAAATATGATTAAAATCTGATGTTAGGCTCTATGATAAAGAAGAGCTCTATGTTTAGTTGAGAATTTGTAACTAACCTGCAAAAATATGTCAAAGGTAATTTGAACTCTACATAACCAAAATCTTTTTAATTCAAGTTCAGCATATGCTATATCAAAACTTAGCTTGAAATCATTTCCCCATAGATCAAATATGTACACATATTGCTTTCTTCAGAAAAAATTCTTTAAAGGAATATTGTAATTAATGCTTCAATCCCAAATATAGCATTAACAACAATAACATAAAAGATTAATATGTTGAACTCATTATTTAATAACTTACTGAGCACACAATTAATGCATCATAATAAATTCTTAACAATTATTAAAACAAATATCTGAAAACTTCTGAAGGCATATCAAGAATTCAAAGGCTGCTGGGCATGTAATCGTGCCTCTTTTCAAAGAAGGGGACGGTGATTTAAATGGTCTTTTATACTTTCAATTATTCCTCAGCAGAAAAAAAAAAAGCAAGAAGCCTAATTGAAGTCTATTTAGAGGAAATTCAGAATCTATGCAGAGTTTAAAACTTTGGCATAGAATACTAAGTGCTGATTTATGCAGATAATTAAAATTTTAAAGTGCTAAATGATTTATCTTGTTGTAAATAATTAAGGGTATTTTAAAAAGGCAAGCAAGAAAATGCAGTAGGTGACTATATTGTGTATTACTGATCTGCATTTTTCAGACATGGTACATGTTATATATGGAACAGGGTTTTCTGTCTGCTTTCCACGATGATATAAAGAGAAATTAAAACCACAAAATTCTGAGGGACTTAAATATATTCAGCAAAACTCAACTAAAGTTGATTCACATTCTGACCTAATAGGTTATAAAATAATTGAAAAAGGCTCTGAAAGGCAAACATGGTATGTAATACCAGAACTCAGACACTGAAGCTTGACTACAAAACCTCATTCCCCTGCCCCTCCTACACCTGGCAATGTCCAGAGTCTGATTCTCAGGCTAGAGACATAGAACCCTAAAGTTGGAATAGATCATCAAGTGTCATATAGACCAACTCCCTGCAGTGAACAGAGACATCCTGGACTAGATCAGATTGCTCAGAGCCTCAGCAAGCCTGGCCTTGAATGTCTCCAGGGATGGAGCCTCCAGCACCTCTCTGAGCAACCTGTGCCAGTCTCTCACCACCCTCACGGGAAAGAACTTCTTCCTAATATTTAATCTAACCCTGCCCAGCTCTAGTTCAAACTATTGTCCTATGGCTCAAACTGCCCCTTGTACTGTGGGTCCATGCCCTGGCAAACAGCCCCTTCCCAATTTTCCTGGTGCTCCTTCAGGCACTGGGAGGTCTCCCCAGGTGAAGCCTTCTCTTCTCCAGCCACAACAGCCCCAGCTCTCTCAGCCCGTCCTCCTAGCAGAGGGACTCCCGCCCTTACACCATCTTCATGGTCTTCTGTTATGCATTAGAGGAAAATAAAAATAAAATGCAAAAATCAATTATTTGTGCAGATGGGCAAGAAATAACAATGCTATTTCCTCACCCTGGAAAAAAGGATATCAAGTGTTCATGTAGAAATCTAGAATTATGAACAAGAGCAGTAAAGAAGTCAGGCAATAAGGTGTAACAGGTGATATAGAGAGGATATAGCTGACAGCTAGCAAATAATCACCTCATGCCAAGAAATTACAAGCACATCCCAATAGGAGCTCTTCTTATAGAAATAATTTTAAGCTGAGAACCTCAAAAATGAGTGAAATGGACACATCATTAGAGGGTAAAAAAAATGAACCCATAAACTGTCACATATTCACAGCCTTAAGTACATCAAGCAACAAAGAAAAGCTCACTCTGAGATCACTCAAGTAAGTCCTTCCAGATAGGGAATGGCACATGGGATAAGTTCTGGGAAATATAGAACACCTGCAATTTCCTTCATCTTCAATACACAGCATAAGTCGAAGTGAGAGCTGCAGGTGTTCAATTCTGCTCAGTATTACTCTGTGAATCAAAAAAGCAGTAAGAAAGGCAAAGGAAAATGTTTAGGATTTTATATAGCGATTCATTTTTCACTTCGTTACAGGAAATGCAAGACTGGGAATGTATTATTTATTTAGAGGCTATGAGCAAACAAGTTTATTTATGTCACAGAAATCATATTACATAATTTTTAAAAAAACGCCACCACAGAATTGCAGTTTAGAAGGAATCAAAGAATACCTTCTAAAGTTTCAATGGCTGCTACACCTTCCTGCCAATCTCTGCCCAAGAAAGCTCTATTATGCATACTCTTCCTTCTCACAAGTTTCATTCACCGAGGAAATAAACAGGATAGAATTAAATCCTTAGTTTTCTGCACCACACAAAGTATGTCTGCAAAAGCACTCTTTAGTCTAGCTGAAAAATTACAGTATGCTATCATGTACACATTATGTCTACACAAAAAGCAGGACTATGTTTTACTTATGAACCAAATCTCCTCTCTGCCTGCAATTAAGATATATGTATTTTTACTGTTTTCTGCTAATCATTAAAAAATGTATAAAAAAATATCATGGATATTGTATACTTAAGGTAGAACATGCATTGGAATTTGTCCTGGTTCAGACAGAGTACCAACGGAGTGGGCTTAGATGCAAGTAGTCATTAGAGAGATGAAAAAACAACCACTTCTACTGCTTTTAACATAAAGACAGTATTTTGCAGACCATTCATAAAGTAAAAAAATTTTCAAATATCACTGCCACACCAAAAATTATGATATGAACGCAGAAAGCCTCGGGAGTATGCAGCATAGCCTGGGAAAGCAGATTTCAGCATTACATGAAGCATTTAATGATCTGTTCCAAAAAAACCCCAAAAAAACCAACTCCTAATTGTTTTCACCATCTAATTCATGTCCTTATTCCTAGAAGGAGTAAAAGACACCTCCTTTACCACCAGGACTACACTTCAATGATGTGCAAAACACAGCAAAACCAGCACACAACAACTTTCTTATTTCTTAGCATGAAGCCCTGATGCTGCTTGGCTGTCCTCCACATCCCCCAGAGCACGTCAGCATTAAACACATCGAGATCCCTGGCTTGTTGAGTGGGTTTACAGCAGGTCACTGTTGGAATTTCAAGCCATTTTTGGCCTCAGTCAATAGCTATTTTTATTTCCTTCATCAACTTCAAAACCCAGCTGCTCCCAACAGCTTTTGAGGTGTCTCTTGCTCTCTAGCACTTCTATCCCGTGCTCTGCTCAGATTCCCTGGATCACCTCCTCACTCCTCTGCTATTGCAATCCAGGAAATTAAAGAAAAAAAAAAAAACAACAACCCAACCCTCTATCAGGAAAGAGAAAATATTTCATTCCTGCTGGATGCTTGGTGCCTGTAAGGCTGTTCCAAGTGTTTCCTGGATTCGTGAGAATTCCAGTCTGCCTTATTTTTGCAAGACAAGTGAAAAGAAGACAGAAAACTGAAGTGGAAGTTGCACCCTGAAAGACATAGAAACTCAGTGTGCACCCCACAGTGAGAAAGTGGACATTTTCAGGAGGAGGAGAGAAATTTACACCTCAAAAAAGAAACAAGCTCTGATGAAGGAGAAGGCAGCCAAAACGCAGCAGCAGAGGAAGAGCCTCTTCCCCTGAAAGAAACATCCCGGCAACCATCCATCCATAGGGTGGTCTGTGAGTTCAGAGGATGGTCAGAGATGCTTCAAACAATGTCCACTACTGTTCTTGCTCTGGCAGCTCTCTGTAGAGCCAAAAAAAACCCCAAAAAAACACTCCACTTTCCAAGCTTCCTTTCTTTTTTGTGCTGCCCAGATCACGTATTACCAAAAGGATGTACTGTTCTTTAGTGCTGCCTGCATGTGTGAGAGTCATTTCCTCACATCTGAATAAAGTATTAGCATCTAGAAAATGCTTTTTAACTTCTTTCCTTTAATTTAAAATAGGCACATGTGCTTGGACAGACCTCATTTATTGGACTGCTGTCGAATGATACCACAGTGAATGAAAACCATGAAGTATGTGGTCAAAGAAGAAGAAAGGTGTGAAGATACATTCTCTGAGACATTATAAGGGTCATGTGTTCAAGCTGGTGTCTGGGGGGGTGGTAAAGGGGAGGTGTTTGGTCAGTTTTTAAACTGTTTTGCAAGAGGAAATGGCCTCATGTTGTGCCAGGGGAGGGTCAAAGTGCATAAGGGGGAAGATTTCCTCCCTCAAAGGGTTGTCAAGCCCAGAGAGCTGGTGGAGGCCCCATCCCTGGAGACATTCAAGGCCAGGCTTGCTGAGGCTCTGAGCAACATGATCTAATGCAGGCTGTCCCTGCTAACTGCAGGGGGGCTGGACTAGATGGCTTTTGAAGGTCCCCTCCAACTCTATGATTCTATTATCTAGTCCTAAAAATAAATCACACAGCTTAGAAATCACTGAGTAGCCTTTAGGGAAAGTTAGGCTTTCAGTACAGAAAACAAAGCATTGTACAAACATCTACTTGGCCAAAGTCAGAATAAAGAAATCCACCTGAAAAAGTCATAATTTCACAAGGCTCTGTCCTCCCTTCTGCATAAGCTGCAAAAGGTCAGTTCTCCAACATGGCACAGCCAAGTGGACTGACAATGAGATCAACTCCAATCTCCACAACCATTCCTTTAAAGTACTAGAATGCTTGTTTTCATTACAGTTGAATTTAGAACAGCTAAACGACTTTTTTTTTGCATCAAAAGAAAGGTAGAATATGACCTACATCTCCAAGAAGATACTTATTAAAAAATCATATCGAGAGCAACTTCACTTTACAGGACTTCTACATTAAATGAATTTTGCATATGCTATATGAGCTTTCAGCAGTCACTGAACATGCCAAATCTGCCCTAAGTAACTTGAAATGGATGAGTTTATGTAAACTATAGATATTGTTTTAGTTGGCAGAAACTGCATGCAGTTGGCTGACAAGGGAGTGCTAATGTCTACTATTTTGTTTGTAATCCACAAGGGAAAAGGTAGGAAATTAACCTTTTAGAAGCTAGGGTGTTAATAAAATTTTTACATTATGCTATATTTTTAATGCAATAATAGTTCTTATATATACACTATAATACAGTTAGCATTCAGTTAATTTCCAAGGGTTTTCAGTTATTTTGAAGAATCACACACATTCACATTCAACAATATCTCATTTCTACCTCTGCTCTTTCACCTTCTCTGCAAAAGGATAAACAATATCTATTTATTTTACAAATAATTACTAATTTGTAGGGGGGAAAAATCTTAACCAACCACATTGATTTCACATTAGTATTTACAACAAATTATAAGCCAGCCACATTTAACAGGAACAGACAGATACATCACCGAAAATGCTTCTCTTCCTCCTCCATAAGCATACACTCCTTCCTTGCTTTCCTGACGCAGGGGGATTGGACTAGATGACTTTTGACAGTCCCTTCTAACCCTATGCTTCTATGATATTTGTTATACTTTGCCCTATTTGTAATACAATATATGATTATTAGGAAAGATACTCTAGTGTGTACTCACATCAGTCACCTTGATACCACAAGAAAACTTTCACAGTTAATCCCTTATCCATTCATTCTACCTACTGTCCTATCTCTCATGCCTCTACAAGCATGGAATATGATATTTTAAGTTGCTATTTGAGTCTCTTACCCTTCTAGACAATCTCCATTTGACTTCCACAACTGCACTCACTGTAACTCTCCTCACCAGAATCTCTAATCCCTCCACATATTAGCAGTCTGTCTCTGCATCTTTCTCTCCAATACTGTCTATATTTCTTTTTCCATTCCTTCCTCTTCCTTTTCACCCTCTCACTTTCTCCATTATTGCATCATTCTTCCTCTTCCTCTCTAATGCTGCTTCAGCACATCTTTTTATAAGCTGCCACATTCAGCTTACACCTAAATCTCACCCATTTTTCCTATCCAAACAGCTAGAAGGCTCATCCAGGTTGTCATCATTTTGTATCTCTATTACTACAGCCTACCTTTCTCTGTCTCTAAGAAATAACATCTTACCCTCCTCTTCCTATCCATTTGGAAGGTTGCTGCAAAGCTTTTTTTTTTCTTTTTCTTTGACACCAACACTGCACTGTGGAGGAGTTAGAATGCTTTCTCATTAAGAATTTAATTTCTAGGGTTTAATTTAAACATTAAAACAATATACTTTTTATGCAAAGGATACTTAATAAAAGTAAATTGCTCTTCTTTTATGGAAATTGGGTACCTGTAACTTTCAACAAGCTATTAAAAAATTTTGCTCCTTCATGCTGAGATGAAAGCAAGATTTTCTTCAGTTTTCTCTGACAGTATAATAAGCTGGAAGATACAGATATTTACTCTAGAAGAGCATATTGTCTATACCAAGGTATATGAGATCTCATTTCAGATCCAAGCATCAATTAACCTTAAGTTATATGATGAACACACTCATCATAGAAGTGACTCAGAAAGCCCCACTCCAGAGTAGCCCACAGCTTAATAATTCAAATATTTCAGTAAAGAGAAGACAGGTGAAGTAATCAGAATTATTAGATCTAATCAATTATTAGATACTAGAAGGTGCAGTAATCTTGAGGTTTTCCTTTTCACTCCTTTCTCCTTAAACCAAGAATCTTTTTGTGCTAACTGCTTTGTCTTTTGACAAAAAAATAACTCCTTTTTCAAACTTTTTAAAAACATCTCAAAAAGAAAAGGTCTTCAGTATTTCTACTTAAAATCACTATTACCACTTTATTCTACATGGCAGCATAGATATATTAGAGTCCCCAGATGACTGAGTTACAGTGTATAAAATGTTATTCACTAAAAAAGGAAAAAGACAGACAAGTGAATCTTCAGAAGAGGAGATTTAAGCAAAGAGCATGAGCCTCCTGAACTGAGAAAGGCAGCTTATTCCTTAGCTTTTGGGCATAATGGTAAAATCCTCCATCACGCAAGGTTTGTAGTTTCATAATTGGAACTTGCACTAAGAGGGCACTGAAGAGCACAAAGGCCTGAAAGCCATATATCTCAAAATTAAATCAGGAGATATATTCAGGACCTTGACCATGAAGGGGCTGAAGGGTCAACTTCACAATCAATCCTTTGTTTCTGAGTAGCCAATGCAGAGATGCTAGGATTAGGGAGATATGCTGCTTTTTTCCTTTTGTTTTCCTCACAAGATATACTTCTGTGGCAAAAGAGTTTTGCTCAAGCTTGGTAATGAGACCACTTGGCAGGGCAGTGAGTAGAGCTTTAGAGTTGTCTAGCTTGGAGGAGATAAAACCCTGAGCCAGCTTCTCATAAACAGACAAGGATAAATACAAAGTATGGGTTTCATTTTTTCAGATGACAGTAGAAAGTCTTAATAATCTGCCCAATGTGATATTTAAAGGACACTTAGGATTCCAACAGGAATAGGGATGTTGAAGGGGTAATCCTGGTGCTGCAAATAAAATATAATACATGTACAGAAAAGCTACATCAAAAATTGAGGTGGCATTAAGCTTATAGCTAGAGCCATGAAATTAAAAACCTTCATTTTATTTGAATTCTACTAAAAGAAAAATCAACATAAAACTTACATTTTAAGGTCTTCCAGGAAAACGCATCCAGACAATAAAAGCACAGTTTGGATTTGCTGCTTTAGCTGACAACTGAATTAGCATGCCTTCAGCAGGGACACGAAACCCAACACCAACCCAGTGATTAATCTGGCCCAAAGGCAGCACACACACAAGTGCTAGCTGGAACAAGCTGAAAATAGAAGTCTCTAAAACACCAGATCCAACTATCCTACTGGAATATGTGAAATCACCCCCACAAACATAACACTGCCTGACAAATCCATCAGCTCTGGACTAGTTTGAGATGGCACAGGTCAGAAAGCCCCATGTATTTCCACAGGCTGAATAAAAGGCAACAAAAAAACTCTGCAAAGAAACAATTCAGCTCCATGGAATTCCTTCTTCACTGTTTCAAAAGTGAGCATTTAACCAAAATGTCTGGAGCTGAAAGCTTTGCTCAGATTTATAGACTGTTTACAGGATGAAAATTCCTTAAACAACTTCATTAGGACAATCCAGCTGACAGCAACAGAAGATGCATTGAAAAAATAAAAAAGAATGAGAGAATTGATAGAACAGATGAATTTCAGTTTTCTCCCTTAACCCAGGATTTTAGTCTGCCTATATGGTGATACCTCCTGAAAGCATAAATTCAGATTAACTCCTTTAATGGGTCTGACTGAAATCCCCCAGACCAGTCTGAGGTTTATGATTGAATACTAGTAGGACAAGGCTTCTAAACAAGTTGCCCAGAGAGGTGGTGGAGGCTCCATCCCTGGAGATGTCCAAGGCCAGACTTGCTGAGGCTCTGAGCAACCTCATCTAGTGCAGAAAGTCCCTGCTCACTGCAGAGGGCTTGGACTAGATGTACTTAGAAAGTCCCTTCCAACTCTATGATTCTATGAATAAGTGTCCAAGGAATCTGCCTTAGCCATACAACTTCCTAATAATCCAGTCCTTAGCTTGAGACTGCATTATGTTATGCTTTAACAAATACAAATCATAAACTGTAAAAGCATACTATGATTTGGTTCTTCACAACAAAGGAACAAAGAATTTAAAAATATTTCCATTACTTCTCCCACAGAGCAAAAATGTTCTTTGTCACTTTTACATGCTAAAGAAATTTCATCCATACAAAATGGATTCCATCTCTGCTTCACATTTTATTATGACATACCAGTGAAGATGCTGAAATTTATATTTGCAGATATTTGTAGGTTTGTGTATTGTCTCTCTCTGAGACTTGCCACCCTAAAATTCATCCAAGAAGTTTCCTTAGATGGCAGTTAACACAAACTTCAGCTTCAGAAACAGTCAGAAAGGTGAATAGGAAATCCAAAAGGATTTGGTCTTGCTGATTAATACCTCAAGTTCCCATTTCATATTTAAGTTTCCTGCTTGTAAAAGAAAGGAAAAAGGAATATAGTTCAAGTTTCATTCATCCACTTTAAAAGGAGGACAATTGTAACCATTTGTTCTGACCTAGAGAATACAGGATGTTCTTTTTAACACCATATCCATAATTTCTCTTAAAGGCAGGTAAACCATTTGGTTTTTAGTCTTATAACAAATATTGAAACACCAATTACATAGTTTCAACTTTTTTACTACATAAATGTCCAAAACTACTTATTTCCCCCCATCTTTTTTTTATTATTTTTGCTGTAAACTGTTAAAGAAATGTATGAGGTCTTGGATTAACACCTTAGTAAAGATTAAATGGAACTTCTCTACCCTCTTGCCTGGGCTTGAGCTTCTCAAGTGTCACGTTTCATCCACTCTGAAGTATTTTCAATAGAGTTCACATTCAACAGAATAAGAAGAGAAAGGAATTTTGAAATCCTCAAATGTCCTGCTCCTATAGCTTATGAAGTCTGCCAAAGAATTCCATGCACATTATAAGCCACTCTAAGATACTGTTCTAGATTTCAGAAGTCACTTCATCACAAGTAACCAGATGACAAAATTACAAATTTGAGAATTGTCTATTGAGGTTGGGACAATAAATTTCCAGCAATATAAAAGGTTGTTTAAAAAGCACATGTAAGAGTAATTTTTAAAATAAACTTTGGCAGCATTCTCTCATTCAATAGCAGTAATAGAAGATCCAGTTGTCATCCAAGAAATTGGTTCTCCTAAAAATGTACCAGTAAAAAATTAAAAGTAATTAAATGCATATGAAAACACTGCTGAACTGGTTGGCCTTTGCTGGTAGTGGTTGATGACTTGTACTGTATCTTGGAGGCTGAGAACAACTGAACCTGTCTGCTTTAAGTCTCCATCAGCAACCCGGAGCAAGTGTTAGACTGGTCTCTTGTCAAATATGGAGACAACAGCAAACTGAGGGGGACCAGTTGATCCAGTTGCAGGCATGTCTGCCAGCCCAAATGATCCAGACAGGACAGAGGATTGGGCCAACAGGAACCCTGCAAAACTACACACAGACAAAGCATGGGTCTTGTGGGGTCTTGTTGGGCAGTAAGCTGAACAGGAGCTTAAAACACACCCCAGCACAACAGCATCATGGGCAGTATTCAGGGGTGCACAACCAGTAGATTGATTGAATTACCGCCCCATGCTCAGAGCTGGGAGATGACATCTGGATGCTATGTCTGATTTTGGGTTCAGCAACTCAGGAAATATATCAGTGAACATAAAGACTTCAGCAAAGGACTATCAAAGATGCCCTATAAGCCAAGGCTGCAGGCTGGATATGCTTCAGCCTGGAGGAGAGGTGGATTTAGGCTGGGCACATAAAAGCAGCCTGTCAATATCTATTGGGAGGTACAGAGATGTCCTCATCACCTTGCACTGGCAACACAGCAGGTGGCAAGGGACAGCAAGTCTAAGAACAAATGAAAGGGTTTCAGACTGGATATCAAAGGTAACTTTTTCACTGCAAAGACAGTCAAGTACTGCCAAAGGTTGTACATGGTGGTTGTGGCATTGCCATCCTTAAAGGTTAAGGAAAAATCCCCAAGTAGCCTGGCAGCTGACCCTGCCTGCTCAGGAGGCTGGAGTAGAGGCCTCCTAAGGCCCACTCCTATACTGCCCTATAATGTCATCCACTATCTTACAAACAAAAATATACTGCACTGTACTTTCCTGACACATTTAAATACAAAGGAACAGGTTAATTTAGAAATGAGCTATATAGATGGCTCTATTCCAAACCCAGAAGATGCTTCTTTAACATGAATAATGACAATCTCAGACTTCATCTTGTTTGAACTATTGCACACACCTAAAAAAACCCAAAGCTTATTTTTGCTTTTTTGAACCTCTGTAAAAAAAGTCTAACAATAGCTGAAGCTGTTTCAAAGATTTATATTAAAAAAATATGAGCCCTGCTTTTAGTTCAAATTCATGTAAAATTTTCATGCATCAAATCACTACCACTTCTGCTATTTTGCTATTTAAATACTGTAGTCATATTGTTTTACTCCAAGCAGACAGAGAGATATAGTCTCTTAAAATTTTTAACAACCGCTTCAGTTTCAAGGTAGACAGAAGCTTTCCTGTCCCACACCACTATTATAAACATATTAACTTACTCTTCATAACAGCTTCAATCAAATAAACTCTATGTCTAAAGATGTACATATACATCCCTGTATAATGCCAATTCCTTTAGTTTGCTCACTCATTTCTCACATTGAGCAATAAAATCCTGTACATGTACACTAAAAATGTACACTAAAAAGTAGGTTTTTTGAAAGAAAACCAAACATGCAAACAATACGTGTAAAGAGCTTCTGGTTTTTATATTGAATTTTAATTTTATAGTTTTGGGGGTTTTTTTGAACACATATTTCAGGCATGTCCATCAAAGCTTAGCCCAGTAAAAACCAGAACACTACCAAAACTCTTCCACAACCATTGTGATGTTAATTAACTCTAAGTTAAACAAATTCTGAGCTAATTAAAGTCAAAGTCAATTCAGCCCATGACAGAAGGTTATTACCTCATAAACAGGATGTACTTTAAAGTTATTAATAATACACTAACATTGCCTTTTCTAAACCTTTGATTAGCAAACAAGCAAAAATTAGCATCTGAAATTCTGTTTGCACAGACTGTAGATCAGATTATGTAAATGTCTAAATCTGTGGTTTTTTCCAAATGAAAAAGAAACAGTTTCTAACAGCTGTACAAGTGAGAAAGCAGCACAGGTACAGGGCCCAATCCTGAGCAATTTCAAACCCCACTGAGACCTATGAAATGGGAAGGAGGTAACATTGTTACATATTTTGTTCTGTCATCCACTATGAACTAAGCAACCAACAATATAAATACTTATTAAAGACTATTAGAATGATACTTTAAGTTCTAAATTAACATTGTCTTCAAATTAAATTGTGAGACTCAGCAAAAGATTTAAGGAGGATAAAGTAAGCCTTGCCCTTTCTCCAACAAGCTTAAATTGTGCAAAGATATAAAACATAAACCAAGCAAGTTCTCTTCTAAAAATGGCAGATAACACTTTTGTATTATCAGAATAAAAAGTAATAAATAATTCCCAAACAAAATTATTCAGTAAATTATTCTAGTCATCAATAATATAAGTCCTCAACCACAAGATATTTTATGTACAACAAAGAACATTAAGAAACCAGGCAGGTAAAATCACCCAGAAAAAAAAAAAATTCTCTGTTCCTGATATACCATTGTTATTTAGCATGGAAGCTGGTAGTGGGAAGACAAGAATGCAACCGGCAAAACTCTTTGATATTTCTAAGCATTGTAGAGCTAAGTAGGTGATTTCTATAATTACACAGCGTATGTTTATAAAAATGTATGTGCTCAACTTATTAATTAATACCATATGGAACTAAGAAACACTGTACATATGTTAGTTCTACACACAAACACAGGCTTCTCTTCACAAGCTTCATATCTTTGATATCACACCCTTAAATTTTCACTTAGAAGTTGAACTTCTGAACTAATTCTCAAGGCCTAAGTAATGGATGCAAATTGAAAGAAGGTAGATTTTGGCTGGATATAAGAAAGAAGTTCTTTACTGAGAGGGTGGTGAGACACTGGAACAGGTTGCCAAGAGAGGTTGTGGATGCCCCCTCCCTGGAGGTGTGTAAGGCCAGCCTGGATGAGGCACTGAGCAACCTGACCTGCCCATGGCAGGGGGTTGGAACTAGATGACCTTTAAGGTCCCTTCCAACCCAAACTGTTCTATGATTCCATCCTCCCTGCTCCACAGAGATATAGAACATATTTTACTAAAATAGGCACTAAAGTTCCACATACTGGTTTAACAGAGAGAAATAACGGGGGGAAAAATTAAAGAAATAGAACACACAGCTTCTGAAAGAGAGGACTGGCATCAGTATTTTGATGATGTTTGCTCCCATCCTCCTCCCCAGGAATGCTGCTGATTTGCAGGTTTATCCCTATGTTTTTCTTATTTTGGACACTATGAGTATAAATCAAAACCACCCTTTCGGGTAACAAAGGATAATCACTCAAAATTCGGTGCCTTTCTGATGTCTTTTTCTTCAGTTCTTTTACAGGATTCATTACTGTGTCCAAGATCCAAACCTACTAAGCCTTCACATTTCAACCCCCCACTACCCATTTACTGTTTCCTTTTAGCATTTATGTGTAGAAAAATAAGCATTTCCACACAGTTACCCCTGGGAGTTTTCACTGAGTACCCTGGGTCTACTAGAGCAGAATAGTGTGAAAAGCTTTCATTCCCATGGGAAAACTAATCCTAATTTGACTAATTTCATATTCTCTGACTAATCTAACATAGTGTATCTCCACTTCAATTAATCATAAATACCACACACATCTTCTAAAATACTCATTTTCCTTATGAATCCACACTCTAAAAAAGCATTAACCCACTAGTGAGATGAAGCATGAACGTCCAAATACAAGCAACTTTATTTATTTATTAATCACAGAATGACAAAATATCAGGGATTAGAAGGGACCTGGAGAGATCATCAAGTCTCATCCCCCTCTGCCAGAGCAGGAACAAGCAGATCAGGTNGCCTTTCTTCAGAAGGGAGATGCTGCAAGCCCTTTGACATCTTTGTGGTTCCCCATCTTTCTTGAACTGAGCATCCCAGTACTAGACAGAATACCTTAGATGTGTTTTCACCAGGGCAGAGTACAGGGGGAGGGATGTTTTGTTTCACTCTCTCCTCTAAAAGTAACATCACTAAAAAAAGTGGAAAATTTGACAAATTAGGATTTTCTGACATTAAGTTATAAAGAAAACGAGCACCTAGAGTAGTCAGAAATACCACTCATTAACTGTGTTTACTCACTGTGATGCTTAATTTCTAGCAAAGATGCTTGCACCTACTGAATTCTATGGCATTTTCATGCAGTGAGGGAACAAAAACAGAAAAAAGTTTTGAAGTTACCTTTTAACTTTTACAGGAGTATACACAAGTGAGTGAAATATTTAAAATGCACTCAAACTATTCTATGATTAAAACATTCCAGATAAGCACTAAATTTCTGCTGACTGTGATTATTATATACAATATATATAATACTCTAAACTGAAAGCAGCACTGATATCCAATTCCTGGATATCCAACTAGATGTGTGAACTCCATTAAAGAGATTTGCAAAGTTATCAGATGAAAATCTGTGCTGTTGTCAAAAAAAAATAATTGCCACCTGAACAGCAAAGCTTAACATCTCAAAACTTCTGCAGTTTAAAGCATTTCATTTATTCTGTTGGTCTGTCTGGAATTTCTTCTCTGGATATTCAGATGGTTTATACTGAAAAGGGGAAATATCTGGAAGCTGTGGGCTCCTACCAGCAATCCTCTCTAACAGTTACTGTGTTTATGTATATAGCCAAGCAGTACAGTAGAATGTTGTCCACAGTGATTTTGGAAACAGTAAATATTTATATACAGGGGAAACTTTTCTCTCAACAGGAAGATAATGCAGAACTCTCAGCACTGTAACTTCATTTATTTTTTATCTCTTTAGTTAACATTCAGCAATACAGAAATTACAGAGAATGAAGGACACAGAGTGATGGATAATCTGTTCACTTTAAAAAGCCTAAGTTTTACTTCCCAATCCTAAACCCATCCCATTCTGCACCAAGAAAACTTTGCAGAGTCATATGCTTTTGCACAAATTAGGATTAAAACAGATTTGTTTCAAATAATCAGATCTGGAGTCAATCAGAGCATCCAATGGAATACTCTTCACATGTCCCTAATGAGCAAAGCAGAGCTATAAATGAACAAAAAGAGATCTGAAGTAAGAACTAGGTAATATTTTATTACACATAGCAAATGAGGAAAACTATTAGCCTGAAAGTAAGCAGAGAATTTATACATATAAATTTATATGCATACAAAGCATCTGTATTTTTATATATATTTTATATATATATATAATTCTCTCCCACAGGTTACCAAATTTCACTTGCTGTAATATATAACACAGCCTTCAGATAAAATGCCGGAGATCCTTTTCTTAGTAAATAAATAACACTTAGGAAGAGCAGTACAAGAGGTGCACACTTTAGATCAACTTACGAAGCTTTTGGGGAAACATCATCCCAGCACCATCAAAAATGGTGTTTTGCTAACATCACAAAATCAATAATAGAGAAGACATGTTCTTTTTGTTCAAAAGGTGCTGGGTTTTGAAAATATTGCCATGTAGTATTTACGGTAACAGCTGTACAGTTAAACTTTAGGCACAAACTGAACTGCAGAGGATCTGCTGCATAAATAAAATTCCCATGGCAACTAAATGTGCTACTAGATAACAGAGAAAAAAAGGATTTATGTGTTTGCTGAGCTGTCTTGCCCTAGAGGAATTCTCCAGGCAAATGCAGGCCACCTGCCACATGTTATATTAAGCTCAGCCTTCTGGACTTATTTTCAAATATACAGCAAAAAGGTCCAGCAAGTTTTATTTGAAAGTTCCCCTTGGCATGTTCCCAGCCCCTTCAAAACACATAGTTCACTCTTCACCATGCTTTCTACAAAGTAATAGAGATGTTTAAAAATCAGTGGGTATATTTCTGCTTTTAACATGTTAATCTTAAACCCTCACACTGGGCAAGCAGCCCAGATTCTCAAGTTTGTGTCAAGTTTTGTGTGCACCCAAATTATACTGAGGTGCACCACTAGAGCACATGTAACTTCACCAAAAAAGTATTTCTTTTGAGATATTATAAGGGGAAACATTTGGGTCAGATCATTCATGTAGTATCTTTCCATACAATAAATATATTAATTAGTCAATAACAGTTGCTTTCATATCCAGGAAAAAAAAAATTCAAAACATTTTCAGTAGACTTCAGTGCTTGGGAATGCTTTGAGAAGAACTTCTTTACTGTGAGAGTGGTGAGACTCTGGAACATGTTGCCCAGAGAGGTTGTGGATGTCCCCTCAATCCCTGCAGGTGTCTAAGGCCAGGCTGGATGAGGCACTGAGCAACCTGGTCTGGTGGGAGGTGTCCCTGCCCATGGCAGGGGGATTGGAACTACATGATCTTTGAGGTCCTTTCCAACCCAGACCATTCTATGATTCTACGACCCTTCCAACCCAAACTATTCTATGATTACACTTAAAGAACTTAAGACAATTAATATGTCTCATAGGAGAAATATAATCACCTAGAAAGCAACAGGCAAACTTCCCACCAATAACACCACCGAGTTGCCAAAGGACCAGAGTCCACAGGCAAGTGCAGAATGTTTATGATATATTTTCACTTTTGCCTCTGAAAATGAAGTAAAACCAATTTTAGACAGTAATATTTTATGATCAAATCTATCTTTGGCCATGAGCCTCAGGAACAAAGCTTCTTTACTCAGCTCTCCTTACTAGGAAAGCCCTGTGACATTTCAGAGGCAGAAGAGTTTGCCTCATAGCAACATGAGCTACAGCAGGTGAACAGACACCACACAGGCTTTCAGGTAGCCCATAAATCTCACCAAATTGCTAAATCCATGTTTAGCATCAGGCAGCTAGAGTATCATGGAATTGGGTGTCTAGATTTATGAAAGACATAGGAAACATGGTCACTCTATTTTTCTAAGTTCTCCATGCAGGAAATACAGGGACAAACTGTTAGCATGAGCCTCCTGCTGTGTTATTTTAGGGCTCTTCTGCTTCAGAGCTGCTCATTTACATTCCAATCAAACTTGCCTCAGTTCCACATGAAACCATAAGTTTGACCCAAAGTCCACAGAAGCTAAACAAGCCTTGTGCTAACAAAAAAGTTGCTCTGGTGTTAGAAAAGTATAATTTCCCATTGCCTTTTAGCTCTTTACTCCCAAGATTTTAAATAGGGTCCAGGACGGCAGGACTAGGAGTAAAGGATGCAAATTGGAAGAAGGGAGATTCAGGCTGAATTTAAGAAACAAATTCTTTCATGTGAGACACTGGAACATGTTGCCCAGAGAGGTTCTGGATGCCCCCCTCCTTGGAGGTGTTTAAAGCCAGGATGGATGAGGCACTGAGAAACTTCGAGTAGTGGGAGATATCCCTGCCTACTGCAAGGGTGTTGGAACTAGATGACCTTTAAGATCCCTTCCAACTCAAACCATTCTGTAATTCTATGGTTCTATGGGAAGGCAATCAGTAAATCTTTTAACAAATAGTAAGATATTCATTTTTGTGAACTTTTGTTGCAGTAGTCACCAAAATGTAACCCCTTTGGGATGTCATAAAGGATATGCAGAATTGCTTGTGCAAGGACAGGGAAAGAGAATACAGAAATTCTCTAAGTGAACATTCAAAGAACACTTGCACATCACTGCAATATAGCATCTGTATTATAGAAAATCACTAAAAAAAACCCCACTATACAAAGAAATGTGTTAGTGGTCAATACAACCTTACCATTTAAGACTTTTTATTACTAACAGTAGATTATATTCCCCAATGATTTCTTTTTTTCATTTTAGAAGAAGGAAGTATAGATAGAAGACTAACATTAAGTTTTATTCTGACTTGAGTTTTGTTAGATGTGAACACATAAAACACTCCACCAATAGATATGACAAATGCACTTTCTATTTCAATGTGTCAAACCATTTCAATAGTCAGGAACTATGCTGAAGCTGGCAGGCAAGCAGACTATATTAAGTTTTTCTCTGGAATCGACTTCCATTCTGTACTGAATTATTGGAATTTTAGTGACCCTAAAAAAGGCTGTCAGAAATAATATTCAACACAGTTTTCAAATCTAATGCTCTATTACACATACTTCACATAAAATATTTACAATATAAGCAAACCAGTCCAGAACAACATTCTATTTGTACCTGTAATTTTAGATACATTGTATATTGATTTGTCACAGAATTTTTAAATGTAGCTTTGCCTTGAAGAAAGAGTCAGTGGCTACATTTAGTGATCCAATGGCTTGGTTGCTGATTTGCTAAAGCTGGAAGCTGATTTCAAAAAAATACATGTATTCTACTATCACAGGACAGCAAACATTGTTCTCTTTCAAAGCTCTGCTTTTGCAAGACTCCTCTACTCTTACATATCAGAAAATTCTCTTAAGAAAAGCACTTAACTTTTCCTTCCATTTAACTCGCTGCTCTTTGTGCAAAGCAAAATTCAGCAGCAGTGTCTCTTCTCTCCATTTTTTTCCTCCTCTTCCCACATAATCAACTTTTTACTGTCTTGCTTTAAAGACATCTTGGCTGTAGTGTTTTAATAACCTTTATTAATAGCATAAAAGTTTTAAGAGTTAAACTTCCCATTTACCTGCTCACTAATAATTCCAACCACTTTTTTTTTTCCTGTTAAATCCCTACTGGTAGAAAAAGTTGGATGTAAAGCAATGGCACAAAGTGCAGTAATATCTTTGCTCTTGTACCCACTAATGTGACAGAAGTCTAGAAGCTGCAAGATCTTGGTGTGCTTCACCTTAAATAAGGGAATTCATTTGTACATCACATCTCAGGAAGAAGCACAGCTAAATCCACAGTAGCTTGGGTAAGCAACACAGAAAGCCCATCAGCAGCTTTACTGTATGACAGACCCAGAGGCAACTCGAGAGCTGTCAGCACAACTGCCTGTGAAGCTCACAGGGGAGGCAATAGCCAATTATGCCCCATGACCTGCTCCTGGAAAATACAGAGAGGAAAAAAAAAAAGATAAATCAAGGGCTTGGAAAAAAACTCAGGCTTTTCACTAGGAACTAGGTGGTTTACTTCCTATCAAAGAGGCAACTCACCTGATCCTTAGAAGAACAGGGAGGCAGCCAGTGATCCTGCTCTGCCTGACCCCCATGACTCACATTAATGACTCCCAGAAAGGGGATCACACCTTCAACACTCCCCTACCTGCATAAAAACATATGTACCATTCACCTAGAAGCTAAGCTTTTAGTTAGGGAAGCTAAAGGATTAACACTTGGATCTCCATTTTGGTTTTCGCTGCAGCTAGTTACTTAGCTCTCTCAACAGTGTGAACAACTAAGTACCAAAGCCAAATGAGACTCAATTAGAAAGCAATCAAGCCTGCTTGAAAACTTGGTTTCCCCCTAGCTAAACCAGACCAACTGCTCAGAAGGGGCTAGAAGAATTAAATTAGGAGAAGCATTTATTGTGCAACAAACAGAACAAAGTGGAAAGAGCTGGCCTTGATCCTCATTAACTGACTTACCTCCTTCCCCCAACTTCACTGTTACACAGTTACATCCAATACATCAATTTAACACCCAGCCTATGTGCAAACTCAGTGAATCCCTACCTGAAGTATTGTGTCCAGTTCTGGAGCCCTCAGCATAAGGACATTAAGCTGTTAGAGTGGGTCCAGAGGAGGCCACAAAGGATAAGATGGCTGGAGCAGCTCCCTTGTGAGGACAGGCTGAAGGAGTTGGGGTTGTTCAGCCTGGAAAACAGAAGGCTCAGGGGGACCTCACAGTAGCTTCCCAATACCTGAAGGGGGTCACAGAAAGGCTGGGGTAGGACTTTTTCATAGGATATGTGATGAAAGGACAAGGAAAAACGGATGCAAATTGAAGAGGGGATATTCAGGCTGGAGATGAGAAGAATTCTTTACTGTGAGGGTGGCGAGACACTGAAACAGGTTGCCCAGAGAGGTTGTTGATGCCCCTCCCTTGGGGTGTTTAAGGTGAGGGTGGAAAACAAACTGATTACTTTTGTGACTAAACTATATTTGGATTTGAATGCAAGGATTTGAAAAAGTATCCAAGTTATATCTCAGAACAGTCTTTTCTAGAGGGCTAATACTGTGAGAATGTGAAGGCACTGAGCAACCTGGTCTAGTGGGAGGTGTCCCTGCCCATGGCAGGGGAGTTGGAACTAGATTATCTTTAAGGTCCCTTCCAACCCAAACTATTCTGTGATTTTTAAAGACATGCAGGTCTTTGGAAATTCACTGGTATGAAGGATAGATTTCACTCTTCCACAGAGGTAAGAGTATTTGATTTGCAGACAAGCAAAAATTAGTTTTTTAGTTATAAGACATCAAGCAAGTACAAAGCATCTGAAGCATACTGACTGTGGGTTATTTGAATAGAAACTATCAAAGGGGAGGCAGATTAAAGGTTTTCATCACCTGAAGACGTAGATTGTAATGTTCTGTCTCACATACACAATAAAGAAGTCGTGCTCCACCAGAAAAGAAACTGATGTAACCAACAGGCTGGTTTTAACTTCCATAATTTCAAGACATGAGTGTAGGAAATATGGAAGAAGTTATTGAACACAGATAAGCATTTGGAGATTATAATTAGGGCTACTATTGCAGTTCTATGACCATGCTGGAACCTGGTGTGGCAGGAGACCCATCTAGGAGTATGTTCATTTTTCAGAATTCTTATTACTTTTCTCCAGTCAATGCATTATTAAATCCATTTGATATTCAGTACATTAGAGGCTTAACTTTTTTTGTGGCCAAAACTCACTGAAGGTTTACCTAAATTCCCAACTGCAAGATGAGGTAAAATAAAACAAAAAGGCACATCACTGACTAACAGGAAAAATGTTAATATTTTTATCTGTCTGCAGTTAAGATGACAAAACTTCTGTGAAGATAAATGGTTGCAACTGTATTTTCTAGAAACCAATTAAGCCTCTGTTAATGGTCTCATCCTTGGGCATTTCCTGTGGATCAACTCAGAAGACACAAGAAGTGAAGTTTGGGTGAATAAAGTAGAAAAGAAGAGGTGGGGCTTCATTTGGGATGGTCCCTGGTACAAACAAACTGCAAAAAAGTTGCTGAAGGATGTTTTTAGAAATGTTCTTGCCCCTCATCAAGAATTCATACACAGAAGAACAATCTGACCCTTTAATAAAATACTTTTTAAAGGTTTTAATGAATAAAAATTAGATTAGGCAATCAATACTTATTACTATGGTGTATTTTTATCAAATTATATCCAAAAAGAAGCCTCTCTCATCCAGTTTTTAATTTCCAGAGTGGGTTCTGATCGACATTCCTCCAAACAAAGGATGCCTGATGTATGACTGCAATTATTGGCATTTAGTCAATGGCAGCAACTTACAACTTGTCTAATAAGTGAAAGCTAATGAAAATTAGCTCTCGCCAAGTCTGGTAATGTATCTTGTTACTATCTAGCATTCTCCAACTGTAAAGGCAACAGGACTGTTTTGTTGTCTTGTGCTGCATAGTTTTGGAAAGGAACCAAAAGATTGCTGGTTTAATTGTTGTTTGAGTCCAAATGAAATTAAATACTGCACTCCTCCTTTGAACTCCTTGATGACTTACACCAAAACTCACAGAAATTTAACAATGCAGCCCTTTTTTAATTTAGGGCTTAGGTGAGCAATCTTAACTTCACAAAAATCCTCCAGTTATTCAATAGGATTTTTTTTTTCTTCAGAATTAAATACAGTCAAATCTATGATTTGGCAACTCATTCAGACTTCATGCAAAATGTGGAGACTTTCTCTTGTGAGCTTATCCTGTTTTCCTTGATAGATATCTAAAGCCTAATATTAGCGTTCTGAATTTAGTGATGAAAGTCACCCCACTATATATAAACAGAAATGTACAATACAGGCCACAGGAGGTGAAATTTAGACAGCAAAATCTTAATGAGTCACAAAACCTCAAATTAATGTAACTATTCCACTTCCAATACTAGAAGAACAGCAGCAGCAATACCTTATCCTGCTAGATCTGCTCAAAATGTTCACAGGGGTGACTACTGTTGTTTGCTTGTTTATTTATTCCTCAGGGAAAAGATCCCTCCCAACCTGGGCCATTCCATGATTTCATGTTAAAGCCAGGCTGGATGCAGCATTGAGCAACATGGTCTAGTGGGAGGTGTCCCTGTCCATGGCAGGGAGGTTGGAATTAGATGATCTTTAGGGTCCCTTCCAATCCAAACCATTCTGTGATTCTATGATCCTAAAAATCTCCACAGTTCTGCGGTCTGATATAGACACTGTGATTATAAATTCATATATAATTAAATCAAACAGGTTTCACACAATATATTCTATTATTTATATTCTATACACAATTTGACACGTAGAATATTTACTGGATGTTCCCAAGCTTCAGGTTTACTGAAGCATCTGGTTTAGCATTCAGACTAAAAGTCAGTCTAACACCCAAAACAATGCATTCTGCACTGAAATGGAATGGGAAAGAGACAGCTTGTATGAAATAAAAGGTGGATTCACATGTGGATTACTAAAAGAAAAAGAACCACCAAACCACAAACAAAAACCAGACCAACAAAGCAAAGAATCCCACAGCGCATCAAATACAACCCACAACTACCTTACATCACAGAAAGTATTTTTAACAACTAGAAATCTGTTAAAAATAAAGAAACAGGAAAAAAGGGATGTAATAGAAGTTTTTTTCAATATGGTGCATTCTCTTCCCCACCCATTTGCTGAACATAGATCCCAATCTAAGCAAAAAGAGAAAAATCAAAATGCATTTGTCTGACACAGAAAATTATGTCTATAAAAGGTGAAGCAAACATATTTGAAGACCAGCTGGAAGATATTCTACTGTGGTGAAACTGGAAGTAAGCACACTGAAACATGGCTGGGCAGATGAAAAAATTCTAAGACTCATCAGAGCACTCAGACCACTCACTGCTTTCAGAGTTAAGCCATGTTTGGATGCCACCTGGAAGTACTTTGCTTTGACAGCACTCCAGAACCAAAAATGAAGTTGCTTTTCAAACAACACAAAATTAAATACATCCTTTGGAGGAATTGCCTGCAGAATGGCATGTGAGTGAGCAGGAGCAAAAAATAGGCTGGTTAGCAAAGAATCTAAGCATTGAGATGTTTAGCATCCAATAGCTCTCGGGCACTTGGCTCACTGGAGAACATGGAGGTGTTTGGTCAGCAGGGTGAGACCTGCAGGTCTCAATCAGAGCCACTGCTCAAACAGCTCTGAGAGGGAATGTGACACTGCAGGCCCTCCGAACACACCTCCTTCTGATCAAAGTTCAGTCTCAAAAACCTTGATTTTGAGCACTTCCACACACAGTGTAACCAAAATCTAAGTCAAGAGGGAGAAGAGGTATTTCTCTACACTGAGGTCTCCTTTCCCTGATAAGCAAAGAACTACACTTTTCCATTCATTCATTGTCAGAACTACCTATTTTTTAGATATTACTAGTGTTGTAATCGACTTGACATCTTGTAAAGATAAAGAAAAAAACCACACCCAAAAACCAAAAGACTGTTTCCTAAGGAAAGGGTATTTCCACAAAATGTTTGTTACCCTTGAAGCACTTAATAATTTTAAACAATTCAAAATGGATCTCTTATTCAGCACTGAGTCCTGTTAAAATGCAGTTTCTCAAATTTTCAATATCCCATTACTTTGCTACTGGTTACTTCTTCACCATTTCTGCTCCTTGCCGTCTTCATTTACATGCCTCTGGTTTTCACTCTTTTTTGAGACTTCAAGATATCCTTAGTTTATCATGAGAAATACTACATTCTCCCATAGCCACTGCTTTTTCACATGTTAAATTTGTACTGTCACAACACAAACACACCACTGTGCCAGTGTTAAGGCAATTCCTGCAACCTCCTTTACTGCCTGCTGCTTTGCCCTACCACCTAGGGTTGCCCAATTCATGCTGCTATGAGACTATTAGATAAAAGCCGTGAATACCCTTTATTTACAAAAAAAGAACACCCAAATCTCAACTCCACTTTCTCCCTGCTTTTATGGTATTGCTGTTAAGAAAGAAAATAAAAAACCACCACCATCACCTCTCCTTGCCCAGTCATATTTTATCCCCAGCTGCCTTTGAAGTTTTTTCTGAAGGCAAAGAGCTTCTGTATAAAATACTCACAAAACAAATGACACCCCCCACGCTCACTCCTTCCCAATGCAGTTAAGTGTTTCAGTTTATGTGGTGAAAAATCTTGTATTTGCCAGCATTCAGAATTTTAATCATAATTTCTTTGACATGCAGAAATAAACAGTGTGTGCATGTGTGAAGTTGCAACCTTTAGAAAGCAGAATCCCAAATCAGAAGTCAAGGAAAGGCTCAGTCTGGCACTAAATTCATTACAATGGGAGGCATCAGAAGTTTGCAGCACTGACAGGCTCATCACAGGATCATAGGGTTGAAAGAGACCTTCAAAAGCCACCTAGTCCCTGCTCACTGCAGGGGGTTGGACATCAGGCACTAGACCAGGCTGCTCAGAGATTCAGCAAGCCTGGCCTTGGATGTTTCTAGGGATGGGGCTTCCACCACCTCTGGGCAATCTGTCCCAGTGTCTCACCACCCTCATGGGGAAGAACTTCTTCCTGATCTTCTCATGCAACCCTTCCCTGCTCTCATTTCAAATCACTGCCCCCCATCCTGTGGCTCTATACCCCAGCAAATGGCCCCTCCCCAGCTTTCCTGTAGCCCCTTCAGGTAATTTCATGCTGGCCTTCACTCTCAACTTCAGCAATTGTCCCCAAAAGAACTAGTGCTGCCAGTGGTTTGAACTCCTTCCAGGGAATCCAAATACCAAACTACCAGCACCAAATTCCCACTGCACTGAGAGCTCTGGTAGTCATGTTCAATTAAATTACATTATTCCTGTCTCAACAGAAGCAGCCTCACTTCCGATTTCCTCTTCTGCCTCAAAGCAGGGAACTTGATTACACCAATATTGTGGTTGGCAGGGCTAGGAGTAATGGATGCAAGTTGGAAGAGGGGAGATCTGGGCTCGAGACAAGAAGTTCTTTGCTGTTAGGGTAGTGAGAGGCTGAGACAGGTTGCCCAGAGAGATTGTGGAGGTATTTAGGGCCAGGCTGGATGAGGCATTGAGCAACCTGGTCTAGTGGGAGGAGTCACTGCCCATGTCAGGGGAGTTGGAACTACATGATCTTGAAGGTCCCTTCCAAACCAAACCATTCTATGACTCTAAAGTGCAAGCTGCAGTCACTGCTGGTTTTACCACTCACACACAACACTGGTAACTGATGCATGAATGCCTGACTCCCAAATGCAATAGACCACATGTACAAAGTGTTAGGAATAGAAGTGAAATATCCCCAAACTAGCAATACCAGGCAGTCACACTTGTTAACTCATGCAATTCTTGGAAGGTCTAAACAGCTGTAATGCTCCTATGGACAAACCTACTTAACATCTGTTGATACAGAAAAAGAACCCTGAGGCTAAGTTTCAAGAGGCGAGGTTTTGAAATTGCTTCAAGAAGAATGTTGTCTGTGGTGGTAGCCTCTCACACGAGCCAGCTTGGAGACAGAAGACTTTGCTCACTACAGCATAATTTCTCTAGTAAGGTTAATCATGCTCTTTCCCATTATTATGGAAACCCTATCAGGCATGTTTGACTGTTATAAACACCACCAGTCTATTACCCATGACAGCAACAATTTTCCCAGATGTCAGTAAATCACTGTATCCCAGCTGTGTGCCAGCTCTTTTTGGCACTTATTCCTTGAACTGAATTCCTCATGCAAGAGATATTTGTGTGAGGAGACAAGAAAGCACTCTCAGCTTGCCTAGCTGCAGGAGAGAAAGCAAACAGGTACAAGAACAAAGAACTAAGGTGATCCTTTAAAAGGTAGAGATGAAAAGTTTCAACTTGATTCAATTGCAGAAGTATAATTGAGAGAAAATGACCCAAGGTAAAAGGATACATGGCCAATACAAGAGGTAAGGCACATAACACTGGACATCATAAGACTTAACATCTTCATTAAGGGTGTCAGAACACTGGAACAGGCTGCCCAGAGAGGAGAAATTCAAAACCTGTCTGGTGCCTTTTTGTGTGACCTGATCTGAGTGTTCCTGCTCCAGCAGGGGGGGTGGGACTAAATCTCGAGGTCTCGAGGTCCCTTCCAATCCCTGATACTCTGTGATTCTGTGAATAATGACCATGATAATGGGACGGCAAGCACTCAAGTCCGATGATGACACAGACTGGTGACAGTCCCCATAACTGGGAGGACTGACTGAGGGTCACACTGCTATCCAAAGGAACCTTGAAAGGCTAGAGAAGTGGGACAACAGCAGCCTCTTTAAGTTTAAGAAGTGCAAAGTTTTGCACCAGTATCATTGAGTCACCCTGCTGGGAATCAGCTTAGCAGAGAAGGATGTCCTGTAGGTGTAGGATGTAGGTGTCCTGGTAGATGCTAAAGTTGAACATAAGCCAGCAATATGCCCTTACTAAAGAGGGAGTGGATGGTATCCTGGATCACATCAGAGAATCCAAACAGCCACAACAAAAATTGACTGCATATAGACTGGGAATCAAAAAAGATTACAATGTAGAAGTAAAAACAACAAGAGTTTTAATGGGGGGAATGCTGAGGCTTCCTTTTGGTGGGAGAAGCAATCAGAACCGGAAAAACTTGAAATATCTGGGAATCTGCATGGGAGCATGACAAGACGATCCAATATCATTAGATGTCCAGAAGCCTGTAACATAACAATCATAGCCTACTAAGTACTGGAATATGACATATTAGTGAAGAGGATCTTTAGGTGGAAAATCTTATGCTCCTTTCTCCCTGCCAAAACTTATTTCAAATGAATGAGATACCTATAAACACTGCAGCCATTATGTGAAGCAAACTTCAGCCCTGTAAAATCAGCATTTTTTTAACTCACTCTGGGCATTCTGAGATAGAAAGCTTGCTTTCACTGATATAGGAGAACTTCCTGAGTGGGACCAATTCTACTCTTGCCATCTGCTGTGAAAGAAATATCACACATTTACCTGTCACTGCCAGCACAGGTCTCCTAGCAATAAGACCAGATCTCAGAGATAATAGCAAATCACCATCATAGCCCTTCCGTCTGTCATCTAGACATTCATCTGAGGATAGGTGAATATTTTCAGAATATAAAGGAGCCAAGACACACAACTAAAAAATATCCCTAATTTACTTCATTTGTTATTCATGGAGCTGAATCACACACACAATACAGTTGTTCCTATCATAACCTCAAGAGGCAAACCATAGGATGATTTAAGGATACTTGTGATCAAAGTCAGCACAGGAAAAGGGGTCCCATGTACCTACAAAACCTAAGAATTCCCTGAAAAGAGTAAATTATGTTCTTCTGAAGACAAGCCTTTTTTACAAGCTTATTTGGAAGCCACAAGCAGTGTCTTGCTCTGCTCACCTTCAAACTCTTAGCAGTAGGTATCAGTTGAGTTGTATTGATCTTGAAGTCACATATGGCAACTACAGGGCAACTGAAACCAGGATTTATTCTTTTTCCTTTACTTTTTTATTCTTATTTCCTTTTCTGTTAAGTGAAGTAGTAGTTCTAGATAAAGTCTGGTAATCTCAATGACTCCGGGCTTTTGATACTTTACATGCCTCTTGACTGAAACCCTTTCCCTCTGCTACCCCAGGAAAAATGACAGACGTGCCCAAAGATGATGCAACTGAAGACAGATGTTCTGTCCAACACATGTGAGGACCTACTTTCCTTTATTTCATCAA
The DNA here is from genome assembly GCA_013400935.1 of Turnix velox. NCBI lineage: Eukaryota > Metazoa > Chordata > Aves > Charadriiformes > Turnicidae > Turnix > Turnix velox. The sequence continues at coordinate 444 of VZTY01008570.1, read as the reverse complement.
CTATTTCAGTGTACTACATATTCTTTTATTCTGTTCTAACAGATATGAATTCACCATTCCAACATTCTCAGTTCTAAATATTCTCTGACTGAAGCATTTCAGAAGTGATTCAACTGAGCATCTGATTTCAAGAGCTTCCTTTCCTTGTTTGAAATGGATTTTAATCTCGATTCCCTCCACTTTCCCCATGAGAAAGCTGATGAAGTGCAGAGCCTGACAGGAGCCATTTTTGGCAAGAAGTTTTTCAAAAACAAGAAGAGGCTGTCAGAATAATAATCAATCCCTGGGGTTTTTTTTGATAACGTTACTCTTTATAGAATCATAGAATAGTTTGGGCTGGAAGGGACCTTAAAGGTGATCTAGTTCCAACCTCCCTGCCATCTCCCATTAAACCAGGTTGCTCAATGCCTAAATCCATCCCCTTCCAAGGAGGGGGCATCTACA
>VZTY01008567.1:100184-114492 GCA_013400935.1 Turnix velox | reverse complement strand
TCAAGCCACTTTCCACCCAGCTTGGTNTTCAGAGCTGCACTCAAGCCACTTTCCACCCAGCTTGGTGTTGCCGCAGCCCAGGTGCAGGACCTTGCACTTGCCCTTGTTGAATTTCATGAGTTTGGCATGGGCCCACCTCTCATGCCTGTCAAGGTCCCTCTGGATGGCATCCTTTCCCTCTGGTATGTCAACTGCACCACACAGCTTGGTGTCATCTTGACAGATAAACCTCTAGACCAATCAAAGAGGGAGGATGGATTGTACATTTCACAGCTGAAATAAAAGCTGCTGACAATCCTTCCACACCCTTAATATCAGGCATTCCTTAAATGCTGGGAGTTCACCTGCAGGTTGAGGGGCAGCAAGAAGACAAGTCACAAATAGCAAAATAACACATGTGCTGCACATCAAACTGCAACAAAACTGGAGACCGGGGCATTTCACAATGATGTTTCTCCACTTAAAAATGCTGAGAACAAATCTGATCCAGCTCAACCTGCTTCCATCTCCACCTGACAAACAGGTAAAGACACAGTCTTGCCATACCTCTAATCTTCTCAGGATAATGGCTTCTGCAAAATGTAATATCTTTACTAAAGGCTAAACACATGTTTGTACTGTAAGGCTACAGATGGTCTCTTAGATCAACAAATCTAAAGCCTCTGACATTTTATATGGATAAAACCCAAAGAGATAAAGTAGCCAATCAGTTGCTACCTCCAACATTTTAATAGTCTTTGAGTCATTGTCTAAGCATATAATCATAGAGTTGGAAAAAAACTTCGAGGGCCATCTAGTGCAACTCCCCCACAGTGACAGGGACATCCTGCACTAAATCAGGTTGCTCAGAGTCTCAGCAAGCCTGGATGTCTCCAGGGATGGACCATACATCACCTCTCTGGGCAACCTGGGCCATTATCTTACCACCCTCATGGTGTAAGTTACATCACAGCAAATACATCCCTAATTCATCTCCTTAGCAATACATCCTTCCTAAGAAAATACATCCCTACTTCATCATCTGGCCTTGTGTCTGGTTCTTTTCTTGGTGAGTGTTTTCAGATTATCTGTTTTCTACAGCAGGACTGGGTACTTAATTATTCATCTTGGCCTGAGACTGTCAAACTAATTTTTGCCTTATACTCTTCTTGATCTCTTTTAATTCACTCTTCCACTTTTGTCACATCTCTCTTAGACCAGGATTATTATCTAATCCTAAATATTTTCTTGATATTTATTCACCAATGTGTCATCCCTGACTCTTATCCACCAGGGAGAGTCCAAATTCTGCCTGAGCCACAAAACCTAAACTGGGGTGAATGACACACATCCATTGCAAAGACCGGAAAGGTACCTGTACTCCATACACAGGACGACAAGGGAGTGGTAAAGGTTGTCTGAGAGATTTGCCCCATGAGCAAGGGTGAAAAGGCTATTGAACAATCACATCACCTGCTGAGAAGATGTGAACCAATGTCCCAGCTTTCCACGGGGAGCAGCAAGGACCTGACAGCCAGTAAAACCTCAGTGCTAGCCTGCATGGCCAAAACTCTGACAGGCATGTAAAGCTTGGAACAGAAAACATCCTTATTTTACTAGTCCTCTCCATTCTCTGCAGGCTGGTACAGCTCTGTCAGCACTCAGTCAAAACTCAAATCCTTATTTTTTGCTTATCCATATCTCAGCTCTCTGTATTGCTCCATCTGCATTTTTGCCATCACATTTTTGCCTTGCTCATCTTGAGCATGTATTTATTTGTATGCAGCTCTTTTTTTCTTGATTAAAATGATCAAAATTGCAAGTTCAATATACATTAAATTTCTACATCTAAAATGGAATTGTTCACCCAGTTATTTCTCACCCCTTTTAGGGCAGTGACCTTGGATTTAATGTAAAAACAAACTCTCACGTAAAATCCTACTTGCAGAGCACAGAATAAATACTTATGAGTGAAGTATTTTCTCCTTCCCCACCAATGAAGAGTCAGTAAGTCTTCTTAAGAGTTTCTCTCAAAGCAATTTATTAATTAATTATTTTAATTAAATTAATTTATTAATTGACTACCTTGCAAAAACAGAGCACTGTCTGCCAGGAGTAAATCTGGGGCAAAAGCATTACAAAACTGCCCATAAATATGTTATTATTAAGCATGAAAAATCTTTAATCCATGTTTCTAGGCCAAGTCTCAACACCTGTACAACCTGGCATATTAGTGGCTCCTCGACTCTTGTGTAAGATAGCTTTGACTTAAAGCCACTATTCTATTGCTAGGATGTCACACAGATGCAGGGGGTTTGGAACTAAATGATCTTTAAGGTCCCCTCCAACTCAATCCATTCTATGATTCTATGTACCTCAGCTTTCTCTATCAGCCCTGACACGTGTCATTACCATCTCTCCATCTTCTCCTGCCCTTGTGGCTGATACCAAACTGTCCATCCCCCATTCTGCAAATCAAAGGGTGTATTTGAAGGGAGAGGTCTGTATGTATTGTTCAGTGCATATAATAAAGTGCTGCGATTGAGAGACGGGACGCTGCTTGATGTTAGCAAAATGTCGCTTTATTGTACCTACTGACATACTTTTATACCTTCCTATATGGAACATACTAGAATCTTGTACCGATTGGTCAATACCTTACAAAAGGCGCTTACTGATTTGTTAAAGCAAATACCAGCACCGCCTCCAAGGCAGTCACGAGGTAAGCAGGACATCCTTGGTCATGCAAAGGACTCTGCAAACCAAGCACGCTATTTCCTCTAGGCAGCGGCGCCATCTTGCTCCTCCCAATGCTCGCCACCGAGGAGTTCCAACATGTCCGCCGCCATCAGTTGTGTTCTGCCTAGGTCAGTCATGTCGCATCCTTCAATAAAGTCCATTTTTTTTTTATGACTGAAGTCTTTAATTGGGTTATGAAACTAGTGTCAGACACTCTGAGCTGTCTGCAGACACAGCCAACAGCAGCCCAGCATATCTGCACAAATGGGTGCAATTTGTTTCCCCAAAATGGCACTGATCGCAACTGAGGGACCAAAATTGTTGGCCATGAGTTCACTTTATGCCCTTTGTTAGCAGAAAGAAATTTTCCTGGTGTTGAGCAGGCCAGGTTTTAAACTGAACCTGTATGCAATAAATCTTTGACAATCTATTAAGGATGGTGGAAAGGGAGGAGGGGAAAAATAATAATACGACTGCCAGCCAGGTTGTTCAGGCTGCAAGTATTCAATGGCAGAAGAAAGGAGAGAGTCCTGGAATGAAGAGGAGAGAAAAAAAAAAAAAAAAAAAAAAAGAAATAGGCTCCTGGGCTATTCAAGAGAGACAGATACACTGTGTTTCCAACAGAAAGATAATAAATCGCGATAGGGGATACAGATGCACATGGGTTATGCATCTCTCCCATAGATCCAGTTTAATAAAGCACAATTGATGACCATTTTCTTCTTCTTTTTCCCCATCTATTATTGGGTTTTTCAAGAGGGTAAGTGTTTCTTAATCAAAAGAACAGTTTCATACAGCTCTTGACATCAAAGAAGACCATTTCCAAAGCTATTACAGTATCAAAGTAATAGTCTCTGCTGAATCTAAGGTGAGCCTTTGGAATAACCCTTCTAGGACAGAGATAAAAAAACACTGCATTCGATGTTGCCCAGAAGCATCCAAAGCAATCTATCAAAAAGGCCATAAAAACATTGGACTCCACTTTTTTGATGCATGTATTCACCATTACTATTATTTTCCTCCATTTTCTCTTTGTCTGGTTAGCCACTAATCTTGCCTTTGTCTGAAATTTCCTGCTGTATATATGAAAGTAGCAGAGCTGATTAGTGAGTCACAGGAGGAAATGACCTCTGATGTACTTCAAATCCATAAACCTTTTATACAGTTGAATCATATTTTGGGGGAAAAAAACCCATCAAGGCAAAAATAGCAGCATTGAAGCAGCTCTAAGGTGAGAGCATCTGATATTAGCAATCTTTTTTATGTGCCCCTGACAGATTTTCACTATGCCAAAGTCAGGTATTTGTTATTTCTGCTTCTTGAATATGCATTTAATAGTAAACTATATTGTTTTCATAACTCAATTAAAGGCTTTAGTCATCAAAAAAAACATTATATGCACTGTAGAATACATATAGACCTTCAAATGCAGTGTTTTATTTGCAGAAGGGATAGGCAGGGGTAGCAGCCACAGGGGCAGGGGAAGAGGGAGAGAAGGTAATGACAAACTACCAGACAGCAAAAGCTATTCCATCTGACAACAGTAGTTAACTGACTTCTTGAACTGAACATCTGGTAGCATTTTCATCTTCTGCAAACCTGTAAAACCTTACGGTATCTTAGGCAGTGGGAGATCATTTCCAGAAGAAATTTTAACAGTACAAAGATACCACAATACCATTTCTCACTGGACCACAGGGTTTTCTAATTTTTAACTCATAGCTCACTTCAAGAATACCTTGGAAATTCTCCATTTATTTATCATTTTTGAAAGTGTTTTTAGCACTGATTTTCAGCAGGCATGCCTATCTGGAGAGGTTCATCATGAGGGGATAAATGTGGGTAGATATATTTTTCTCTCAGATCTCTAATAAGGCCAGGATGGGAATGAAATAAAACTTTATTGAGATCAAAACATATGCAAAATTAATATCCACAGAGGAGGATGGAAATTTTCTGGAGATATGGTTCCTGCCTTTAAATTCCCAGTTGGCAGTGCTGAGGGGCTGCCAGGGTTGGGGGAGGAAGGAGAGAGGACATGAAACACAACTGCCTTCCACCCTCTTTGAAGGGGGCACAACCACTTGCCCGTTCAAGAGAGGGTCTGGTAGCTGAAAGCAGGAGATGCTCTGCCCTCCAATGCACAAAAGCACAGATCCCTAACATAGAATCATAGAATGGTTTGGGCTGGAAGGGACCTAGATCATCTTTAGATCATCTAGTTCGAACACCTCCCATTAGACCAGATTGCTCAATGCCTCATCCAGCCTGGCCTTAGATATTTCCAAGGAGGGGGCATCCACAACCTCTCTGGCCAACCTCTTCCAGTGTCTCACCACCCTCACAGGAAAGAATTTCTTTCTTATCTCCAGCCTGAATCTCAAATTTACATCCATTACTCCTAGTCCTGCCTTCACATATACTGATAAATAGTCCTACCCCAGCCTTTCTGTAGCCCCCTTCAGGTATTGAGAAGCTACTCTGAGGTCCCCCCTGAGCCTTCTCTTCTCCAACCCCAACTCCTTCAGTCTGTCCTCAGAAGGGAGGTGCTCCAGCCCTCTCATCATCTTCATGGTCTCCTCTGGAGTCAGGATTTAAAGGAACTCCAGCATTGCCAGTTCTCCAGCAGCACAAAGAGTTACTGTCACATGGATTCAATGCACCTGTGGTCTGTGTTGTGCAAACTGTTTATAACGAAGTCTCATTTTAAAACGCAAACCTCCAAAAGAGAAAAACCCTCTTAAATGGTTTCACTTACACATAGGTGTATTGCTGTGTGATGTCTGTCTCACGGTAGGTGGAATTAACACTTGGTCTTTCTGGAAAAGATTATTTTAAAAATGAAAACTATGTAATTAGGCAAGAACACCTTTGTGACTATTAAGCAGCTGGAGTGGCAGTGGGCATTACATTTGCCACTCTGCAAATGAGCACTATTTCAAAGTATAAAACTATAACAGAATCATTAGAAAATTGTAACCCAAACCCACTGTGATTCAAAATGCAATATTCTTTCCTCCATCTATGATGAGATAGCATCTAATAAACAGCAAATCTGGAACAAATACTGGGCTCTTGTACAAGTTCTACTGTAAGTAAAATGGGGTTGAAGTAGTTGGCAAATAGTACAAATTTATGACAAACTGTCAAGCCTGGAGAAAAGTGAGAGGAACTGAAAAATTCATTCACCAAAAGGTAACAAAAACCTGATGACTTCTAACTATGGTTAAACAGAAGGTTATCAATTATAGGAAAAATAACAGGAAGCATAATTTTTTTTTCCTTCCAAATGAAGTTTGTTCCAAAATTTTTCATAAATTAGCAGCAGAGATAGACATATCTGCAGACAGATCTTTAAAAATATTAAGGCTCCTATGTTTTACGATTTCCAGTATTGAATAAAGTGGCTCTATCAAGGCAGAGGCAATCTGGAAGACGTTGCTCCTGACCAACTTCAATCACCAGGCCTAGTGCACATGATCCATCACTTTTTTTGGTGCCGTCTTTGGGAAGTTCACAGACAAACATACTTGGGAAGTTGATCTGTGCACTGCAAAAAGGATTTCAAGGAAACCTCCCTTCTTAACATCATACCCATAATTTTCTTACCTGGGAGAGGTTAACAACTTCCTGCACAACTGAGGAGGTATGCTGTGCTGTAGATCTCCAGAGCATCCAGAAGAGGAATTACACAGCTGAGAAGCTCAGAGGATGAGAAAGAGCTGCTCTGGATGTGTGGTGAGCTTTCTGGAATTTACTATGTTTGCACTTGCTTCTTCACTCAGGCTTGCTGCACACATACAGGTGAAGAGCAGTGGTAGGTGATGAAGTAACACAGGCTGCTCTGCCAACTGGCTCATCCTGTTTGCACTTGTGTCTTGTGATTGATTGAAAAAAGCTCTTGTAGATCTCAAACTACAGGAAAAAACAGTACGTGCCACCATGCTGTCCCAGAGGGATCAAAAATGGAGAAACACATTCATAGACGGCTCCCCCTTAAACCCATGCATGAGCCTTGGTGCTTCTGGACAACTTGACAAATTATTGAGTTACACCTCTGCCCAAAACAAAGTGAAGAACCATGGGTGGTCAAAAAACAAGCAATCACTATGAAATCACAGTGAACTGAGCAGTTCTTTCTATTAGGATGTATGTATACATCACACTTAACTCAGGCCACAACACCTAAGAATTTTATTTTTATCTTCACTACATTTAATAGCTCCTTACTTGCACTCCAGAAAGGATGAACAATTTCAAGGGAAATTATACATGGAGATATTTATCACAGATAAAATTTTCGATGTATTCACTATACCTCAAATACAGTGCAGATAAAATAGCATAAGGAATGGAACCACTGTGTGCATAAGATGGAAGGAGGAAACATTCCTGTCCTCTGGAAAATGTAATTTTTTTCACCAGCATGTTTGAGAGGCCACATATTTTCTTATTTCTTCTGCCTCACTTGTCTACAGGATGACAAGCAAAGCCCAACTCCTTTGGCATATCATATTGCATTGTGTCACTCCACCACCTGCCAATGCCAAAGCTTGAGAAATCAAAAGAAGCAATTTGTTAGAAATTGGAGAGGGAATAATAAATACATGTTTTGGACAAAAATAGAAAAAGGAATTTGGAATTAGTAAATAGGCTGTGAAATATTGATCCACAAAAGTAAACAAGCAGAAATACAATTTGTCAGTCTCATAGGCAGGTTTTAAAGGCATTGCAGTATCTGTATATTGATAGCTGTGTGGAAGAAAAATATCTGACTCAGAACAAACACAATTCTGTGAAACACTGCTGCTTTTTGTGCTTTTCTTAAAGTGTGGCAGATCCCATAATGGGACAAGTCAAAGAAACTGGAAGTTTTAATTTAAATGTGTTGTTGAACTATAATAGTTCTGGAGCCCTCAACAGAAGGACATTGTGCTGTTGGAGTGGGTCCAGAGAAGGCCACAAATATGATGAGAGGGCTGGAGCACCTCCCTCATGAGAACAGGCTGAAGGAGTTGGAGCTGTTCAGCCTGGAGAAGAGAAGGCTCAGGGGGGACCTCAGAGGAGCTTCTCAATACCTGAAGGGGGCTACAGAAAGGTTGGGGTAGGACTTTTTAATAGGATATGTGATGGAAGGACTAGAAATAATGGACGCAAATTGGAAGAGGGAAGATTCAGGTTGGAGATAAGAAAGAAATTCTTTCCTGTGAGGGTGGTGACACACTGGAAGAGGTTGCCCAGAGAGGTTGTGGATGTCCCCTCTATCCCTGGAGGTGTTAAAGGCCAGGCTGGATGAGGCTCTGAGAAATCTGGTGTAGTGAGAGGAGTCCCTGGGCATGGAGGGGGTTGGAACTAGATGATCTTTACGGTTCCTTCCAACCCAACCAATTCTATGATTCTATAACCAAATACACAGTTATCTTTGCTGGCATCCCAAAAAAAAAAAACCCCTATACAACAATAAAAGGAAGTACCTTGAAAAAAATTATTTAAAATATCACTTCATGGCTTCTCATTTGTTCTTAAATTTAGTGTTGAAGGGAAGTATATTTTTTTACAGCTACAGAAAAATCCTTCATTTTTACACAGCCTACACCTATCAAGAAATCATCATTCAAAAAAAAATTTGCTTTGATCTGCAGTGAATAGTAAAAGACAAAATTGAGAGAGAAATCAGGAAGTTTACCAGTATCAGCCAAATTCAGGCAACCATGTCAAAAGGTGCCACCCTTTGGGTAATTGCTTTGCTGCTACTAACACTGCACAAGGGCTCTTCATCAGAGTGTTTACTTAAGACATAATCGCACACTATGACAAAGCACTAATTGAGATCTCCACTCAGGCAATTCTTTTCCCCTTAAAATCCTGTACGCAGCTGGCCTCTCAATTTTCTCTGCCATGTGCAAACGATGTTTTGTCATGCACACTTTGTGATCCACCTAAGTAACACAAAGCCTTTCCCAAGGCTCCTAGTCCAACTTCTGCACAACTGGGACTGTAGCAAAAGCAATTTATGATACTACCATATTTTCAGAATGGAAAGGGATTTTTAATGTCCCACTTGGGATATGGAGAAAGAAACCACAAAAGCAATCTTGCCCTCAAATCACAGCAGAAGCACATGAGAAAGCAAGCACAAAATTACAAGAAGACGGAGTACAAGGTTACTAAGCCAGACACTGTGACAAGGGTGTAAAGTGGAAAGATTCTAAAGGCACAGAAAAATCACAGAACAAAGCTAAGAGGTAAAAGGCATGGTGTAAAATGAAGGGTCCCACAGAAATTTGGAAGGCCAAAAAGAGGCCAGAAGCACTGTAGGAACTGGCTACACTCCAGAAGAACAGAATCCAGAGGTACAAATACACAAGAGGAAGGCAGTTGTGAGGTCTGCATTTTGCTCCAATGCTGCTGAACTCCTCTAGGACTCCTACTCACTCAACTTGCTATCAAGTGTCCTCCCTGGGAGTATCTCTCTGGCCCATGATAGAAACATGGACTATGCAAATTACATGGAAAAATAAAATGGAAACAGACACAAGTGACACTCTGTACACTCAGAGTCATTAAGGTGTACAGAGTGCCACACTAAGCAACAGATTATGCTTTTCAAACAGTATGCAACCCATCTTTCAGATACCCTGTTCAAAAGCACTTCCAATACTCACACCCACACACCAAAGCTGGCAATACACAGCACACCCAGACAAGCAGCTTCCAACATTTGTATAGAGGTTAGATTTATTTTTTACATAAATTCATAAGTTTATGTAATGAAAACCTGAAACAGACATTTGTTGTTTGACTGCGTAAGTTTGAAATTGCTAAGAAATCAACAGTGTTCTTCAGGCCTCTCAATAATTGTCTTTCTATTCATTCTTCAAGGTCCTGACTTGAAATGCAAAAACTGTCCAATTTAAATTTCTTTTGGAAGAAAATGTAAATCATGAATTGCAAAATCCATACAAAGTGACAGCACATATGCAAGTCAACCTTAATTCAGTAAACACTACCTCACTGGTAAGATACACCATTGCCAGCAAGAGTGTAGCTCAAGGTGGCACAGGGTTCTCACTGGCCCTCCAGGACACCTCACTCAAGGGTGACTATGCTTGGAGGAAAAGACTGGCAGTACAGATGGACAAATCCTCACTACTTCCATCTATCTGGATGGACTGAGTTCAGAAGTACCACTTTCATTCATTTACAAACTAAACAAAACACTTCACAAATCAGAACAGCCAAAGATCATAGAATCAGAGTTGGAAGGTTCTAAGGCCATCTACTCCAAAACCCTGCAGTGACAGGGACATCCTGCACTACATCAGTTTGCTCAGAGCCTCAGCAAGCCTGGCCTTTAAAGTCTCCAGGAGTGGGGCCTCCACCACCTCCCTGCGAGACCTGGGCCAGTGTCTTATCCACCTCATGGGGAAGAACTTCTCCCTGATGTCTAATCTAACCCTTCCCTGCTCCAGTTTCAAACCATGGCCCCTCATCCTGTGTCTCCCTGCCCTGGCAAACAGCCCCTCCCCAGCTTTCCTGTAGCCCCTTCAGGCACTGGGAGGTCACTGTGAGGTCTCCCCACAGCCTTCTCTTCTCCAGCCTCAGCAGCCCCAGCTCTCTCAGCCTGGCCTCATAGGAGAGATGTTCCAGTCCCCCTGATGACCCTCCTCTGGTCCCTCTCCAACAGCTCCATGCAATGTTAGTTGATGCAATCATCACTTTTGTTAATTCGATAGGGTACTTTTTTTCTTAATAAATACATCAACTAAAAATAGCCCCAAGACCACGATGACATGTTTGACATATGACAGTTCTATACACCAATTTCAAATGTGTGTGTTTCCTATTTACATACTGTAGTAGAGCAAAAATTATTCTGCTGCACCTCTATCAGTGTGTGTTCATTGCAGGGCAGACATAAATTATTTGAAGGAAATAATAAATCTCCCAGAGCATTTTCATGGATTAAACATCAGGAATGAAATATTGCATTTCAAGTTAGGACCTTGAAGAATGAATAGAAAGACAATTATTGAGAGGTCTGAAGAACACTATTGATTTCTTAGTAATTTCAACTTTATGCAGTCAAACAAAAACATGACTGCTTCAGGTTTTCAGTACATAAACTGATGAATTTGTGTAAAAAATAAATCTAACCTCATTTTAAGTTTATGACAAAAGAGTAGAATATCTGATTTAAAAGGAAGTTGGGCTTTTATTTTAAGCATAGAATTTTACCCTCAGTTACTGTGAAATAAATGACAGTTGCGGTGTACAGTTCTTTTTGCAGTAGCTTGTTAGTTCTAGGCAGAGTTAGAAATTAAAAGTCAGGAGATAATAAAAAGGTCAAATTCCAAGAAGAGCAGACAAAAATTATGCCTTTGGAAGTTACTTTGCTTGCAGATGTTCCAAATCACCATGTGAGGCAACTTAGTGCAAAAGTTTATTTAATCAGACTGAACCCAATACAGAGAATATTCTCAAATCAATGTATGACTTCATTACAATGGGATTTTGATTACAGCATTTGTGTACTACTCTAGTAATGAAACCAAAAAGTGTCTAATTTAAATTTCTTATGGAAGAAAATGTAAGCCACGAATTGCAAAATAAATACGAAGTTCTCTTAAGCACAGTATATTAGAATACCTGAGTTGCTTGTGGCAGTTTTGGGAGCTATTAATAGTATTTAAAGAAAATTTTCAAGACTGAACTGGGACATATATGGTATCTATGAATAATATGTTCCATTTCATCAACATTACATGAATGTCATCTGTTTCCATGGATTGTCCTTGTTTCCACCATTGTCATCAAGTTTTGCCCTCTCAGAGGAAGAAAAATAAAGCAATTTTCTAACAGAACATATTAAAAATTATTTCTAAGCATCATAAACATTACTATCTAAACAAACATTTTGTTTTTGGTTTTTTTTTATTTTTTTAAAAGCTATTATAGCTCAAAACAATCACCACTCTTTTGCTATAAAAGATGACAGCTTTCCAAATACTCCCTTGTTGGAGTTTCACAAGGTCTTCCTGGGATTTGTGACATGGTGAGGGATGGCCAAACATGACAGTAACAGAATGCCAACATCAGATAAGGGTCAGCTACAGAATCCTTTGCCCTTCTGGTTGATTCTGCCTTCTGCTGCTAAAAGCTCCACGCAAGTGGGTAATTCCCTCCAACTGGTTATTCCTGGGGAGAAGCAAAGGGTGGAGGAAGAAATATCATGGCCCAGAGGCCCTTTGCTGGCTGCTGGGTCACTGGCCAGTGTCAGCAGGCTTCTATTTAATGATGCTTGAACCAGTGCCAGCCTTGCTAACAGCCCGACAAGAAACAGGTTTCTGAAAAGACTGAATAATTGCCTTATTTTGCAATGTGAGGAAGTGATTTTTAAAGGTGTATGCCTCACATTTTATGTTCATAGGATCAATACTTAGGTTTTTAATAAAGAGAGCACATTCATATTCCCAGCAGTGCAGCATGACAGCCAAGCGCAGGTAGTAGCAAATACATCTGGGTGACTACAGATCAACTAAGAAATTATTCCTATAAAGAAACATTCAGCATTTATTAAGCATTGCTAATACATATAAACACATGTAAAATTATTTCTCCGTATGCATCTAAAATTTTTAATTATAATTTTAATATAAGATGTATTTGGCAAACAAACTAAAGAACCATCAATAAACAACAATCTACTGCAAAAACACAACAGCTGAAAATACAAAAAACAAGACAGAGCAACTCTTGTACTATTTCAGTTTTTACACAAGTTGCCAAGGTCATCTCTACAGCCATGTAAGCTCTGCAGTGGAACAACTAAATTACACAAACAAGATGATCACACATATTTCTTCAAACTACTATTATTATTGGATATTCCACAAAAACTAACTGCAAAGATTTTTTCACCTGAGGCAGGATTTTTCAGCCAGACTGTTATTTACACCCCAAACACAGAGGGGGGTTTTTACACCTAAAGGAGAAAGAATGAGAATATTCCTTTGAATAGGGCCTAGTACACCAGAAACACCCATCATTCCAAAGCCCATCACAGAGTTTACAGCATTTAAACATGAAAGACAATGGCATCCTGGGGTGTATTAGAAAGGGAGTCGTCAGTAGGTGAAAAGAGGTTCTGCTACCCCTCCACTCTGCCCTGGTGAGACCACATCTGGTGTATTGTGTCCAGTTGTGGGGCCCTCAGTTCAGGAAGGACAGGGAAGTGCTGGAGAGAGTCCAGCACAGAGTCATGAAGAGGATAAAGGGATTGGAGCATCTCCCTTCTGAGGAAAGGCTGAGGGAGCTGGGTCTCTTTAGCTTGGAGGAGACTGAGGGCTGACCTCATTAGAGTATATAAATATGTGAAGAGTGTCAGGAGGATGGAGCCAGGCTCTTCTCTGTGACCCTCAATGATAGGACTCAGGGCAATGGGTGCAAGCCAGAACAAGGGAGGTTCCACAGAAATGTAATCAACTTTTTTCCCAGGGAGGATGAGAGAAGAGTGTCCCAGGCTGCCCAGAGAGGGTGTGGGGTCTCCTTCTCTGGAGACATTCAAACCCCACCATTCAAACAGGATGCCTTCCTGTGCAACCTGATCTGGGTGTTCCTGCTCTGGCGGGGGGATTGGACTAGATGATGTTTTGAGGCTCCAATCCCTGATATTCCATAATTCTGTGAGACACATTCTCCAACGATGATGCTTTAAGACTCACTCCTACCCTGCAAACTCATTAACACTTTTTAATGCAGCCGTCAGAAAGCTATCTTATGTCTAGCAGATCTTCTGCCTTGGAGGAATTCCTTTCCAGCTTCCTGTTGAAGCTTTACACGGCTGCTCAGACAGGACTCAAGCACAAGTCCTTTATTGGTGGTTGAAATCAGCACAACTGCATTTTGCTCTTCCTATGCTTCTGAAAACAAATTTTGAATTCTTACTTTCCAGAGAGGAAAACTACAGCAGTAAGAATTTTAGACCTAACAGATCATGGTAGGGAGAAATTGTACACTAAAATAATTGTTTTCTTTAGAATATGTAAGAGAAACTATTACTGTAAAGAATGCATATTAAATCCTGCAAAAATTAAAATTAAATTAAATTAGCATACAAGATGTTCTTACACAACTCTGCCTTTACTGGTTTTTAAAAAACTCCAACTTTTGAACCATATTAAATAATTACAAATTAATGAAAATCAGAAGAAATAATACCATGGTGTACTTGATGTACATCAGAGATGTGTGTTTACACATTACCTCTAACTTCCCTGTTTCCCAGCATCAGATGGTCTGACCTACACAGTTGGTGCTGCCAAGCAAGAGAAGGGAGCAGCGTGTGCAGCCCATGCCAGAACCTGCTTGGAAGCAAATAGGACCCAAGCCACACACAGTCATAGAACCATGTAACAGAATTATAGAATAGTTTGGGTTGGAAGGGACCTTAAAGATCATCTAGTTCCAACCCCCCTGCCATGGGCAGGTACACCCCCACTAGATCAGGCTGCCCAGTGCCTCATCCAGCCTGGCCTTAAACACCTCCAGGGATTGAGGGGGTATCCACAACCTCTTCCAGTGTCTCACC
>VZTY01008567.1:81030-99904 GCA_013400935.1 Turnix velox | reverse complement strand
CACACTGCTGGCTCATGTTGAGTTTTTCATCCACTGACACCCCCAAATCCTTCTCTTCAGAGCTGCACTCAGGCCACTTTCCACCCAGCCTGTGTCTGTGCTTGGGAACACCCCAACCGAGGTGCAGGACCTTGCACTTGCCCTTGTTGAATTTCATGAGTTTGGCATGGGCCCACCTCTCAAGAGTGTCAAGGTCAAAGTCACCATGTCCCCTCTGCTGCCTGTTCTTCACTGACATGGAATGAGGCAGACAAAGAGCCACAGTGGGCACAAGCCCAGATAGCCCCAGTAGCCCACAAGCAGGTCTAGGGAAACATACCTCTTGTAAAGTCCCTAGCACAAAAAATAACATCCAGCCACCATCACCCGATTAGAAACCACTAAATGATATTTTAATAAGTTTAAAAGTGACGCTTAGTTTGAGGAAATTGTCTCATAAAACTGATTTTTCTGTTGACTTGGGAACTGAATCAATTTGTCATATTCTTTACTTGATTCCAAGAAGCTTGTGGTTAGAGGTTTCAAATTTTGAGCTCTCACTTAATGCATGGGAAAATTTCCCTAAACCAAAGACTGCTTTGAAAACTACACACCCCCTCAGGTGATTTTACTCCTCAAATCTTAGTTTTGATAATTCTCTCTATCAAGTTTGCACCAGTTTGTAGTCACAGCCCAGAAGCCAACTGTGACCTGGGCTACACCAGAAGAGCCATGGCTAGCAGGTTAAGAGGGGATTCTGCCCCTTTTCTCTGCTCTTGTGACACCCCACCTGGAGTATATCCAGGTCATAAACAACACAGAACTTTTAAATCAAAGTTTCACTGCCAAAAATCTATTTTACACTCAAGTAGGAAACAGTGTATGTGTCACACCAGGCACAGAAGTCCTACATGAACATAGTTACTCATTTGCAACAACAGCTTCAGAAAATAAAACCTCCTAAGCTCTCTGTTTCACAGTTTGACTTAACTTTCATGCAACACAAAGAACATTTAAGGAGTAGCAGAAGAACATGCAAGGGCCACTGTTTGTTTTGGAAGACTTTCTGACTGAACATAAGGAAACAGGGATTTACAGTGAAGCTCAATAAGCTTTGGAACAGGCTCCCAGAGAAGACACACATTCACTATACCCTGAAATTGCCAGGATCCAAACAGGCTGAAGCCCTGAGCCCTGGTCTAGATTCAGCACAGCTCTGCCCTCAGCAGAAGCTTGTGCAACCTTTGATTCAAGCACAATCAGCAGCCAAATCAATGAATCCTTCCATTCTTGCCCTCTCCCAACAAAATCTTACTAGACAATGCAAGAATTTACGTTGCAAGACCTTTACAACAGCTCAGAGTGACTGAAATTAAAGAATATAAACCCAGCAAATGAAATGTCCAGAAGTGAAGCAACATCACACATTAAAAGGCAAACTAAGAGCTTTTGCATGATTTTAAATTCTCTTTATAACATCAAATCCAGTTTTAATGCCAAGCATGTAAAAGCAATAAACTGCTGTGTAACAATAGCAAAGATTTTCCTACTAACTTTTAAATGGGAAACTTCTTATTCATACTGAGAAAGGATTCCACAGAACCATAAGCAGGACTAGCTCTCCATTCACTGGCAGTGACATCTCCCCAGCAACTGCCCCAACAAAGCCTGAGAATGGAGAGCTGGGAAGTGAAGAAGGAAGCAGGGAACCCCAGAACATCTCTGCTCTATCCTGGGGATCATTTCTGTCCAGCCTCTTTCTGCTTCTGGGATTTAAAGCACAGCTATCAGGAAGGACACAATGCACCTCATTTTTTAAATGTATTTTTATTTCCACAGGAACAGATGATTTCTATTAGACAAAAGGTATAAGGCCTCCATCCATCATTAAAGCAGTTGTAGAAGAATGAACAGTATTTGTACCTAATCAATGGCATAACATGACAAAACCCTGCAATACGGAATAAATATAGAACCTGAAGAACACTTTAAAAGTCTTTGTTTTGTGACAACAAGAAATTGATCCTTTAAAAGAATATTCTGGTGCAAATAAAGAGTGATTAAAAACATGTACACACCCACACAACACTCTCACATTCAGCTCTTCAGTCCCAAGGCCTCAATCTTCTTAGTTTTATGGAGAGTTTTGCTTCTCAGTCACATCATATATATGAGAATAATTATAAGCATTCAGAGATCAGACAATTTGATCAACAGGGAACCTCCACAAACCTAGTCTTCTAAATGTGAATGCCTGCTAGAACTGACAAGTCTGACAGAGCACCTACATAGAAAACTGTGCAGGCCACCATGCAGGCAGATCTGACTTGGCTTTCAATTGCAGTAACACAGATAAAAAGCTGCACAGAGCTTGTTTCATAGAACCATAGGATAGTTTGGGTTGGAAGGGACCTTAAAGATCATCTATTTCCAATCCCCCTGCCACCCTTAGCCGTTGATAAGAACTTGTCATATTGCTGAAAGTTACTTCATCTGCAGCTGGCTCAACTCTGCACTATCCTGCAGTGTAACCTAGTCTACCTTTAGTTAGGCGAGAGAGGTTAGCAAGTTAAGAGAAACCAGTGTAAAAGCAGGACAGTAACAAGTGATTGTGCCATCACTCTGGATCCAGCCAGTGAAACTCTTAAGCATACTCTTACTCCAAGCAACAAGAAAAGCACTGAAATCAAATTGATACCAAAAAAAAAAAGAATCAACCACTAGCTGTATGTACAAAAACCACCCAACAGTTCCACACAGTCAACGGAGAAAGAAAAGAAGGGCAAAAACTTCAAAGCAGTAGAAAACCAAATCAAAGCCCAAATTCAAGACCTTTTGAAGTACTTGGAGGAATAGAGTCTACTCCACTCTATAGTCCTGAAGTAAGACCAAATCTGTAGGACTCAAGGCTTAAAAACACAAAACAAGTAGTAATTTGGCAGAATTCCTTCTGCAGGATATGAAACAGCTAAAGCCTGAAGTTTAGTCCTGTCAGTTTTGATACTTTGAAGGAAGAAGTCAAAATGACACAGAGGTTAAAACAGTGAAGATGAAAGGCAAGAAAAAACACAGATAGTGAAGAGGCTGGGATCTGATACTACCAACTTCGAGGTGTGGAAGAAGTGTCAGAGAGTGAAATGTAGTGGCCCTAGAAATCAGGCAAGTAAAATTGTCAGTGATGCTAGAAAATATTCTAGAGGTAGTCAGAAATAAAAATTAGATATTTGAATCAGAAAAATTCTGAGTTGGCTCAATAATCAAGGAATCATCTGGAAATAGAACTACAAGAGAACCAAATTGGAGAAGGAAGCACCATATACTTCTGGGGCACTCAAGTTAAAAGCATAAAGGCAAAAAACTTGAAAATAAATTGGAGAGAGAATGTACCTTTGGGTTTATGAAATTAGGAGAAGACAATGGGGAATAAAGGGCAAAATGTTTTAAAAAGGAGAGAATGGTGGCCATCAACTTCAAGATAAGAGAAACTTGGTTGCTAATGAAGGAAATGAGGCGAGGATTTGAAGAGAAAGAAGTCATTCAGAGAAAGAAGAAAGGCGTAAAAGAAATAAAAAGAGTAAATTCATGCTTAAGAAGTAGAGAAATCCAGTTTGTAAAACAATTCTGAGCTTTTTAAAAAAGATCTTGCCAGGCAAAATCAGGATTTATTTTGAAGATTTTTTTGTAGCAATAATGAAGGGAGAACTAAAAGAAACACCAAATCTGCAAGCAAGCTCAATAAGAAAAAAGGGGATATAAAAGTCCATTTTGAGGAAGAATTAAAAGGGTTAAGGCAGAACAGAATCTAAAGCTGTACTCTGCTGACATACTCTCCATAAATATTTGGAAAGCAAGAAATGTAAATTGAGAAATTAAAAGAGAAGTATGTCTGAGTAGAGGAGTGAAGACAGAGCAACATGAGAAGCAATCAAAGAAGGCACATATAGACTAGCAAATAGAGATGAAAATAAAGACCAGTGAGTCAAAGGAAATGAGACCAATGAATGAAGGAGATAGCTGAGACAAGTAAGGGAGTCAGAAAGGTTAACAGACTGGACATCCCAGATGGAGTGAGTGACACAATAGAGTAGGGAGAAAGACAGACAAAGAAAGAAGAGCAGGTACTGATCAGAGAAAGGGAGTTTACAGTAAGAGATAATAAAGTGAATGGTATTTAGTGAAGACAAGGTCATGGGAATGACAGTGGCCATGAGAAAATCTGTATAAAACTAGAAATCAAAGGCTGGAAAAACAAAACAAAGAGCAATGGACTTTAGTCCATGGGGATGGATAAAACTTGAGGAGACAAGAATGGTTTGAGTTTAACAAAGTCATACAAGAAGCAGCAAACTAAGGGCTACTAAGAAAACCAGACACAGAGGACTTCAAATCAGGAAGATGGAAGAGTAGGCAACAGGATAGATTAAGCAGAATAACAGGGAAATACAGGAGCTGCAGGACCTCAGAAGTGAAAATTAAATGGAAGACCTTTTTTTAGAGCATCACCTGAAGAATAATGTTCAGGGAAGGGAATAAATTTTGAAAAAGAACTGTAAAAATATACATTTGATTCATATTTGGAAACATAAGTAACACCTCGCCAGGCAAGCCCAGCACCTATATTTTCCTCTGGGACTGACCTGGCCCCAAAAAGGTTTAATTATTGACCCAAAACAGAAACCAGAAACCTCAGAAGACAAGAAACAACAAGGTGATGTGGGTATCTGTCAGGGTTGTAAAAAATTCTTACTCTCAAGGAATTATTAAAATGTATTGAAAAGTGGTGGTTTGAACTCTGTCATCCAGCACCTTTACTTACAGATTAAATTAACTCTTCACAAAGCAAGACCTGAAGGCCTTTGTCAACTCTCCCTTGTTCCTAGAACCTCAAACACCTGACACAGCACTCACCATCAGCATTCTAATTCAGCCATTAAGATTGTAATCTTGCTGTATAACAGCAAAGATTAACAGGACAAACTGTTGAAAACAATTATCACTGCAATTTTGTGTTATGTTCAGAGAAACCTGAGAACAAAAGAAGTCCTTTCTCCATTTCCAAGCCTCTGTCAAGAATTCCACTGTGTGGCTCTCTTAATCACCATCAGGTATAAAACACCAGCCTCCTCAGGCACTTCTTACACTATATTTCACCGTCTGTTACCCTGGCATGCTTTGAAAGTTTCTCCTCATTACAAAACGACAACATAGTTTTACCACCACTGGTAGCTGGATCATTAAAGTACAACAGAACTGGAGGGGGGGAGGAGAGAAGAACCCCTGTTACTAAACTAATGACACACAGGAAGTACAAAAAGTGAGCTGAGCACATTATTCATATCCTATGGATTACTGATGTGTGTTTGCACATGAGGTTCAATAAATTCAATGAAATTACACAAAAATCAGCCTACCTACAAACAGGAGCTCACAGGACTGGGGCCAGAATGAAATGTCTCTTATAAATTTCAGGCATTTGCAAAGGGCTTTGAAAATAACTTTAGATTTGCTTTCCAACTTTAGATAAAAACACTCTTTTGGATTAAGATATGTGAATATATGTTGTGAATAACACCATAAAAGTTTTTATTAAAGTACTTTTGTTACACTTGAGAAAACACATGTATTATCAACTACAGGAAGGAGTAAACTGTCCACAAGATAGGAAATAACTAATTTAACATATATATATATATATATATGTCAGAAGAAAAGTTTGAAAAAATATAATAGAAACACTATAATTTTTACATTGTATTTAATATCTGTATGCTTTATTTCTATTAGATTACTGCACAGCAGGGGAGCTGACAAGACAAAGGTTTTATGCAATATCATTCCAAGCAGAAAGTTTACTCATGAAGCAACTTAATACTTGAGCATCACTGAAAGAAAAGGAGCAGCTAGCCAGACATCTTGGTTAGAAATATAACATGTTCTTTATGAAGAAAACAAACATGTAATGCCAGAGCTTAAAATAAATAGTGCCAAATAAAACAACAGATGAAAAACAAAATGGTGCTTTATAAAAGAATATATTTCCTAAGTGCTTGGTACACATCAGTGTGTTAGATTTACCACTGTCAAACATAACTAGATGCCTCACAAGGATGCACGACTGCTGAATCTTAACTCAAGATATCTTTATTCAATGTATCCTTCCAGAAAGGTGGGGGAAAAAAGTAATTATTTGTTTCTTCCAGGTAAAGTTTAATACGTGATAAGTAATAATAGATGCAAATAGTCTAACTGCTGATTTCTTCTTTTTTAACTCATTTTTAAATGTTCTAGAACATTTCAGAAAAAAAAGAGCTAAATCTGGCAGTCAAGCACCTATTGTACTGCATTTTCCAACACAAACCATTTCACTCTATGGCATACGAACTATGGTTATAGAACATAACTATCATTATGTAAATATAATGAAATATTATGTAATATAATGAAAACAAAAGTTGCTAGATAACAACCAAGGTTTCTCAAATACTTTCTCCTTACCAATTGTTCCATTGAAATTCCAGACAATTAAGTATACATAGAAGCTAAAAGGAAAACCAAGGATTCCTCCAGAAAAAAATATTTGGAGATGAAAATTTAAAAATAAATGTATTAAGATAAGCAGATGATTTGGCACATACTACTTAAAAACTGTAATTTACCAAACACATTTTTCCATAGTATTCATAATTTTAAAAAATACAAAACCAGAAAACCCCCTTACTTAGCTTGAACATTTCATCACAAACACCACAGCTGGATTTTTCATCTATGAGCATTATGGAATCATAGAATCGTTTGGGTTGGATGGGACCTCAAAGATCATCGAGTTCCAACCCCCCTGCCATAGGCAGGGACACCTCCCACTAGACCAGGCTGCTCAGAGATGGGGCATCCACAACCTCTTTGGGCAACCCGTTCCAGTGCCTCACCACCCTCACTGGAAAGAATTTCTTTCTTATGTCAAGTCTATCGAATCTAAAATTAAAACTTCACAGAGAAACAAAAAAAACCCCTGAGCATGCAGGGGACTGACTGCATTTAGAACCTACATGTGTATGTGCATAGCATTGCTTTTATTTGAACTAACTTCTTTTCACTCACATAAGGAAAAAGATTTAACCAACCATTAACATCTTAGCAATATCAAGGTAAATAATTACGATTTGACAGTTCTGAATCAAATTTCAGTCTTAAAAGTCAAGAAATTTCAGGATATTCTCCATTTCTACTGCATTTTAAAACAAGGTATCTTCCTTCCTTAAAAAAAAAATACTAAAGCTTACTGAAAGGTCTAATAAAAATACTTTGAATTTCCTTTTCAACTAATAAAGTATTTGTTAAGATTTTGCACATATGCTCATTTCCTAAACGAAGGAGTGTCAGCTTTCTCTTAAATATAAAAGCTAAAAATTTACTACTGATAAATAAAAAATTAATTCTCAGAATACAGCATACAAAACCAGATCCCTGTGAAGAATACATTTTATGTATTACATAAATGTAGTATATTTATCTTTCTTCCATCCTTAAAAATACCAAAAAATTCAAATACACTATTAAGGCAATTTAAATATTTTAAACACACTAATCAACAAACAGTGGCACTGGCACTAACAGTTGGGAATTTGTAACTTAAAGATCATGTCTTTTAATCAGATCATCTCATAAAGGCAAGCCTCAAAAGAATCCTATTTGCTACTAGCAGCATCTGCACGGTTGTAAGACTTTACTATGCAGACTCCTATTGATCCAGGGTGTTGCTGTACAAGTCCATTGAAATCAATCAGATTGCAGAAATAGGACCCTAAATTTTCCCAGAAAACCTCCAACAAATGTTTTAGCCACATGATGACAGAATAACAAAAGAAAAAAAAGAGTGTTACAAACATTTCAGAGGGTGGTTTCTCCTGAAACTACTTTACCCACCTCATTTGGCAAGCAGAGAACTAATCCTATTGCCTGTCTGCTCTTAATGCTGAGAACTGAAAGCTACAATTCAATATAAAGTACAACAATCTTCTATAATAATTATGTCCCTCCTAGAGCAAAGATTAAAAAAAAATTAAATGTGCTGATTCATACTTCCCATAAATTACTAAAAAGGTAAGAGATTCAGACATTTTGCTTCTGGTAGTACGTATCCTGTGCAAAAGTGCAACTGTGTTTTAGAACAGAGGCCCAACTCAACACAATTTTGCTATTAAAAGAAAATACACTCGAACCCACTTCACGTGGAAAGTGGTTCCTTATCTTTTAACATTATGCTTTACATTTCTAGAATAGCCATCAAACTGCAAGCTATTAAAAATTACATAAAAATAACAGAAACCAACAGAAAACAGGAAATCTTGTATATAAATTGGCTTACAACTCAAAGAGAAACAGTAGGCTTCAAATAATTACATTTCAGCAACACACAAACAAACTGGTGGGATGGTTTTCTTAAAAAGTACTTGGTTATTCCTGCTTCTTTCTCCAGGGGCTGTTCAGCTGCTCACAGTGTGTGCGTGCATACGTTTGGCTACATCATAGACATAGGTGATGTCTGGTCGCTTCTCAGGATCTGGGTTGATGCACATATTCACTAACTGTCGCAGCTAGAGAAGAAAAACAACACGTAAGAAAGCCAATCCTCTTGTCACTTAGTATTTTCTGAGTTAGCAAATCACAATCAGCAGGAGTGGCAAAAGAATTAGCCAAAACAGCTCCTCCACACACTCAGCCCTCCCTCTGTCCACACACTCTGCAGAGTTTGACACAAGCAGGTGTGTAACACCATCCCATCAGTTAGGATGGGGTCACTTCTGAAGACACAGGCAAACAGAAGCAGATCAGAGTTCTGCAGCAGCAGTGGTTTGTGCAAAATACAATATATTTTGGTTTTTAAATGCTAAATTAATTTCCTGGGTGCATGTTTTGTAGAAGGAACAGCTGAGGTGCTGAATAATAAATGGGAAGTGGAGGTTGAGGGACCTCGTAGTAGCTTCTCAATACAGAAAGGCTGGGGTAGGGCTTTTTAATAGGATATGTGATGCCAGGACTAGGAATAATGGATGTACATTGGATGAGGGAAGATTCAGGCTGGATAGAAGAAAGAAATTCTTCAGTGTGAGGGTTGTGAGACGCTGGAAGAGGTTGCCCAGAGAGGTTGTGGATGCCCCCTCACTCCCTCTTTGGAGGTGTTTAAACACCAGGCCAGGCTGGATAAGGCACTGAGCAACCTGGTCTAGTGGGAGGTGTCCCTGCCCATGGCAGGGGGGTTGGAACTAGATGATCTCAATACTAGGTATTGAGAAGCTACTATGAGGTCTCCCCTGAGCCTACTCTTCTCCAGGCTGAACAACCCCAACTCCTTCAGCCTTACCATATTTCGCAAAAGTAACTTAACCAGCTCTGAAGCTCTTCATTTATACTTTTTTAGTGGCTTACCAAATCCTTCTAACAGCATGAGAACTAACAGAAAAAAACACCTTGTGATAAACCCTTCTACAGCAACATTTCAAGTCTGATTCAGTCCCAGAGCTGTTAGGTTTGAGTATTGAAAAAAATCTGCAAATAACACAGAGTGACCTCATCACCATGATTAGTCAAAAATAACATGGATTGCATATTCAAATCTGCCATCAGAGTTTCATTCCCACTTTTCAGAAAAAGACTAAGATAGAATAGAATCATAGAATCATAGAGTAGTTTGGGTTGGAAGGGACCTTAAAGATCATCAAGTTCCAACCTCCCTGCCACAGATTTAAAATTATAATTATAATTATAATCCTTCAACTTTCTGCAAAACCAATTTAAATGCAAGGGAATGGGATGTCCAGAAGTAAAAATATTGCATAAATTCAAACCACTAATGAAATTTTTTTTCCATTAGTTCTTGCAGAAACATTGTAAATTGTATACAATATACAGGTTTTTCGTATTTAACAATATAAAAGCTATGTCACTAGACATTCCTTCCTTTACAAGGAGAGCTTGTTATTTAAAAATGACAACATTAATTCTGAAACTAGCAGTCAGATTGCTGGATTGAAAAGAAACATGAAATCAAAACAATCTCTAATAGACTTGCTATTTGAATCTTAAATATGCTAACTATATTTTGACTAATGGAGTTATAACAGGCATCATATTACTTCTGACAGCCAATATATAAAATACAGTACCACTGACAGGAAAAACTATTAGTCTGTAATAATGCCAAATCATTAGGAGAATAGGATACTGAAAAGATACTGCAAGACATAATAATTGCCAACAAGTAACACAACTATGCAAACAAAACAAGAAGCAGCAGGTGGGATGTGCTGGAAGCAACTGGCACAATGTATTTAGCAATGATGGGGAGCTTGCTGTGAAACACCTCAGACAGCCCATCCTGTATGGAAAATGGGAAAGACTGAAGACCATCCAAAACCCCCAAGTCTGAAATCACACTCAAATAGATAAATGCTTTTTTTTAAGAGAATACAAGTGCAATCTTCTCTAGAGAATACAACATCAAGTCTTGTACTTTGTGAGGACTTCCACCTGTTCAATTAGAGCTCCACAGAGTAAATAATGTCTTTGACAAAAACTTGAAGAATGGAAACCTATAGAGCTACCATAAGAGGATAAAACAGAATTTTTTTTCTCCATTTACCAGCAGTATACCAATAATTTCAACAGCCTGATACAGTGGGAGGTGTCCCTGCCTATAACTGGGGGGTTGGAACTCAATGATCTTTAAGGACCCTTCCAACCCAAACGATTCTATGATGATACAAACCTATCTAACAGAAGCAGACCATCCAGGAATTTAAGCAAAAGAAGCCTTGTTTATCTTCAGTAGGCTACTTCACGTTTTTTCAATCCTGGCCTGTAGGCAACTGATTTTTTTTCTTTTTTCTGAACTGACCTTTGTCATCTAAAAATCAATTTCAGGCTCAAAATTATTTCCCAAGTTCCCAAACTTGGGAACTTACTTCAGAGTTACTTTGTTACATTATAATACCACTCAAAGCTTCAATAAAACAGCCAAGAAGGTTCTTTTCTTAGAAAGATACTGTAGCAAAACGGCATCGCTACTCAAAAGTCTATGTAAAGTCCTGTTAATTTCTGTCCATACACTTCCAGAATCAATACTTCTACACAGTGTCTTGGCTGGTGCATTTTTGCTGCTTCATATTTTCACCTCTAACCAAAACACAAACACAGCTAACACTATGAGGATGCAAGTAAAGCTCCACAAGAAAGGACAGACACAGAATCATAGAATCACAGAATATCAGGGATTGGAAGGGACCTCAAGAGATCATCTAGTCCCATTCCCCAGCTGGAGCAGTAATACCCAGGCCAGATCACACATGAAGACATCCAGACAGGGTTTGAATGGCTCCAGAGAAGGAGACCCCACACCCACTCTGGGCAGCTTGAGCCACTGTTCTCCCACCCCTCAGTGTGAAAAAGGTTTTTATCACATTTCTGTAGAACCTCCTATTGTTCCAGTTTGCCCTGAGTTCTATCATTGGATGTCACTGAGAAGAGCCTGGCTTCATCCTCCTGACACTCACCCTCTACGTATTTATGAACATGAATGAGATCACCTCTCAGGCACCTCCAAGCTAAAGAGACCCAGCTCCCTCAGCCTTTTCTCTCAAGGGAGATGCTCCAATCCTTTAATCATCTTCATGGTTCTCTCACAGGACTCTCTCAAGCATTTCCCTGTGCTTCCTGAATGGAGGGCCCCAGAACTGGACACAACACTCCAGATGTGGTCTCACCAGGGCAGAGAAGATGGGGAGGAAAACCTCTCTCCACCTACTGACAATGCCTCTTCTAATATACCCCAGGATGTCATTTGCCTTCCTGGCCACAAGGACACATTGCTGGCTCATGGTCACCCTGCTGTCCACCAGGGCCCCACGTCCCTGTGCTCTAAACTGCTCTCTAACAGCTCAATCCCCAGGTTATACTTACACACGGGGTTGTTCTTGTCCAGATGTGAGACCTCAGCTAAGTCATTGGTAAATATATTGAACAGTTCTGGTCCCAGTGCTGATCCTTGAGGGACTCCACTAGACACAGGCCTCCAGCTGGACTCTGTCCCATTGACCACAGCTCTCTGGATTCTTTCCTTCAGCCAGTTCACTGCCCACCTCACTACCCAATTGTCCAAACCACATTTCCTCAGTTTACTTGCCAGGATGCTGTGGGAGACAGTGTCAAATGCTTTACCCCATCCACTGCTCTGCCATCATCTACCCACTTGGTTATGTGCTCATAGGAGGTTATCAGGTTGGTCAAGCATGACTTCCCCTTGGGTGAATCTATGTTGACTGCCCCTAATGACCTGCTTATCCTTGATGTGCCCAGAGACGGCACCAAGGATGAGTTGCTCCATCACTTTCCAGGGATGGAGGTGGGGCTGAGCAGTCTATACTTACCCGGGTCCTCCTTCTTGTCCTTTTCAAAGACTGCAGTGACATTTGCTTTCCTCCAGTCCTCAGGCACCTCTCCTGTTCCCCGGGACTCAGCAAAGATGACAGAGAGGGGCTTCACAATGAATTCTGCCAGCTCCCTCTGCACCCTCGAGTGCACCCTATCAGGAGCCACAGATTTGTGAACAGCCAGATTGTTTAACTGCTTAATCAGTTTGCTCGGAAATTCTCTTCCTAACTCAAGAGCAAGATGTGAGCTTAATTAGTGAGAAACCTTAACTGTTACTGTAATAAAACAAACTACACAGTCATAGATCTCTTTTGGCTGTAAATCTTAACATTTAAATGTTGGTCACTGCTAAGAGTGAAAAAACTTCCCTCCAAGTCCAAAGCCTCAGCTGTATGGCAGGAACACTGAGCTGACTGTGCTTGGGACAAGAGACAATGATAGTGGGGATTCCTGAGCAATTCCAAAATCCTTGAACTCTTTTTGAGTCTCATTATTGAAGAGCAAACCTTTGGGAGAAGATGGATTAATTGTGCTGTACAGAATGAAAACAGTTACAAAGGAAAACAGCTTTTCAGGACTGCAAATGGGACAGACCCGTGCTGACTGAATGCTATTGCTTGATTATAGCACTATTCCTTTAACTCATAGAGGGATCTCCATTTCAATAAGCCTGAAACTCATTTACTAGGTCCTTTGGTGTAAATAAAATTGTGGATGTAGCAGAGGAGGCCAACAGTACACTGTAGGAAGAAGCACTGGGATTCTGAAGTCAGACTGTCATTAGAAATGGAGTATTTTTTGTTATTGGACAAAGACTGGACTGAACTGGAGGGACCTCCTATTGCATCCCCAGGCTGTAAAGTTCTTTAGCTGCTTGCTGTTCTTAAACTCCTCTGTGCACTTCCCACAATCACTGTCTTTAAAGAAAACCCACAAACACTTACTCTGAACAGAACTTCCTGAAGTTCTTTCCTCAATGCTGTTCTCAAGGCCTTTTGCTGGCAACTGTCATTGCTATTCTAGACCTGCTGGCTCATTCACCCTTGATGGCTGGGTAGGTTGGCTATGAACTTCAGAAATAGTGCACCACAGTAGAAGGTGAGACAGAAAAACTTCATCTGTCATGAAAGCAACATGATACTAATGCTGGGATTTGACACTGCTAATGGGATTTTAAGAGCATTGACTGGGACAGGCAAGAGAGTCCCAGCTTTGAATTCCCTAAATACTAGGGAAATACTACTGAATATATACTACTCAAATATTGAGATATCTAAAAGGTATTAAACATTTTTAAATCTTGGCTTACGACTCTGCTATTGGAATTCTAATCAAAGTCTTTTTAAAAAATTATCCATCTGTCCATATATCTTAATATGCACACTTCTATCATCCTGTTTTCTGATTAAATGGGTATGATGCATTACAAAAATTTAGAAAAGCTGTCACATCTTAAATTTTTTAAAACTTATTATGAAAAAGGTTTCTTTAAAAAGAAATTGTCTTTTGTAATCAAAGCATTTGCAGTCTCTGTGTCAGAGATGCAGAGAATCTCTATGTGAAATTATCACGGAATGGTCTGGGTTGGAAGGGGCCTTAAAGAGCATCTAGTTCCAACCCCCCTGCCATGGGCAGGGACACCTCCCACTAGACCAGGTTGCTCAGTGCCTCATCCAGCCTGGCCTTAACACCTCCAGGGACTGAGGGGCCACCCACAGCCTCTCTGGGCAACCTCTTCCAGTGTCTCACCACCTTCACAGGAAAGAATTTGTTTCTTATCTCCAGCCTGAATCTCTCTCCTCTTGCAATTTACATTCATTATTCCTAGTCCTGGCATCACATCAGGTATTGAGGAGCTTTCTCTTCTCTAGGATGAACAGCCCCAACTCCTTCAGCCTGTGCTCCTAAGGGAGCTGCTCCAGCCCTCTCATCATCTTCATGGCCTCCTCTGCACCTGCTCCAACAGCTCAATGTCCTTCCTATGTTGAGGGCTCCAGAACTGGACACAATACTCCAGATAAATTCTCACTTTCTGTTAGAAATTTCAGTTGGGTTTTACAGTTCAGTGATCGCTCGCACGTGCTTCCAACCTGATTAAAGGTGCAATATTTAGGTCAGTGTCCCAATATGACAGATTATACATTTCTTGTTTGAATTTTTTTTACATTTCATGCCATCACATGATTTTTTTCAAACAAGTAAAAAGGCATATTTTTGTGCAATAATCAATATAACTATTTTTCCATGTACCTTAGTGAAGACAAAAGTCTTCATAGCAGAACATTAAATGTTCCCATTAATCTCCATAGTCGGTTATGTCTTTTAAGTAACTATTATCTATCTTCATACCTTTTATAACCGTCACTAAGTTTTTAATTAACTTACTTGTACTTTGCAAATAGCAGTTTATCCAAGATGCAGAGCTTTGTTAAGATCAATCATGTTTTGTGTTTATTAACCCACCACTCACTTCTCCCTAACCTGAAGGTTTGGCTGAAAGACCCTTGCCCCAGTCCTCTTTCCCTCTTTTGTTATTTCTTCTGCCTTAACCTATTTTTCCTCCATGTATCAGCAGAAGTTCTTTATTGTGAGGGTGGTGAAACACTGGAAGAGGTTGCCCAGAGAGGTTGTGGATGCCCCCTGGTCTAGTGGGAGTTGTCCCTGCTCATGGCAGTGGGTTGGAACTAGATGATCTTCAAGGTCCCTTCCAACCCAAACCATTCTATGATTCTATGTCTGCTTTGAATTAACAAAAAAAAAATGTAACATGTTTTTCTTAGTCTCTTTTCAACACTGGAAACTAAATGAATGTAAGTAAAAGGTGGAATCTCTTTCCCCATCCAAACCCTAAGACCTTCTATCTGGGCCAGACTTTGATATTTGCCCCTTGGCTGGGAATCCACATATCCAACTTCACACTTAGCAGCAGCGAAGTAGCCCTGCAGGCAGGCCAACTTCAACCAACCACTAGTGGTATCATCATTAAAATCCTGCTGAAGGTCACCATGGAAACTGCCTGCTGAGGCTTCGCTGCTGCACTCGGCATCTCCTAATCAGCTACCATGTGAAATGCAAATTCAGACAGTCTGAAAATTAGTCAAGAAGAATAGGGGATGAGGATGCAGATATGTGAAATATTCATGTGCTTCATGGAAAAAGGGAGACAGCATGAATGACACAACAAAGAACGGTCCCTGACATTCTTGCTATCATTCTGCATTATTGTTCACACCCTACTGTATTTCCAGGCCTCCAGTTCTGAAGTTGGTTATATGAACTGCCACAATGATAGCCTATAATAAATAACAATTAAAAACAGCCCGGGTAAAATGACTCATTGGAAAGCCCATAAAAAGGTATAGTGCATAATTTACATCCTTTGTGACATTACTGAATTATTTTTTAGTCCACTTTTTTCGTATCACTATAAATACAAAACAAAATAAAATTCTGGGCAGTAATGTTTTATTAATAGCCCAATCACTGTCTTTGAATGTAAAAAAAAAAAAAAAAAAGGTTCAGAATTAGAGCACATACTCTATAACTGAAACCGCACAATGCTTTATGTTTATTAAAAGTATTTCAGTGCTTGTGTTTGTGTTTTCAAAGTAATCTTTAATTCATGTAGACCGAATTCATTTAGAATTGGTGACTTTATGCTTTGGTTTACAGATTCTTTCAGTTTACCCTGTTGTTTTCAAAGTGGGGAAGTATTTCAAAACTGGCATCTCAAAACATTAACAAGCAAACATTTATATTTTTCATTCTGCTTCTCACATTAAGAAAAATATTTCATTTACCTTATTCAGTTTCTTTTTATTTTATAGCTCAAAAAAAGAGAAAGTATACCCCCTGAAGAGTATTTGTAACAGTTCTTTACTGTTAGCTATCAGCAGAAAAAAACCTCGTCTGTGATATGCGAGGGTATATTGTTTGAATTTAATTATATTATGTATGCCTGTATTTCTCTGCAATTTACTATCAGTGTTGTCAAGAACCACTTTTTTTTTTTGCAAACTAACTGCAGTTCAACTGTATGAAGTGGTACATTGCAGTTCTATTATGCAGACAAATGGGAACTAAACAATTCGCTTCCACTGGTGAGAGATGTTAGATCTATTTTAACACCAGCCCCCAGAGAAACGAGGCCACTGCACTAATTGACTGCACAACATAAACTTCCAGAGTTGTGCTTTTAGAAAAGTATACTACAGAGGTAAGATTCATTGTGCATTCTGAGAAAGCATTTTGTCACACTTGCAAAGAAGCTCAATGAAATTAAGAAGGTAAGGGTATGTGACTTCCAGCATTAATCCCCCAAAATGTGAAGCCGCATCAGTCTGGTTGTGAGAGAAACATTTAAATCAGTTCAACAAGCAAACATTTACAGGCATAGTCCACAAATACTATGGAATCACACAAGCTCATTTACCTCCCAGGCAGTGCAGCAGCTTATACAAACTGAGAATCTATTCCAGGAGTAGGACAATTACTTACTTCCTCTGAATAGTGATCTGAAGGGAGAGGTGGGTAGTCACATTGTTCTATCTTCTTGCACAGGGAGTACAAGTTCATTTTATCACCATAAAAGGGACTCTGCAGTGCAGCCATCTGTTTAAATAAAATGTACAATTTTCTTGTGTGCTTTCAAGTAAATCTGTTTTGCCATAAAATCTCTTCTATTAGCAAATTAAAAGTGATTTTTAAAGACTTTCTATTCCCTGCTTAGAAGTCTCACAATGCCTAAAACAGAAGTTTGGAAACTATTAGTGTAACCAGTGTTTGTAATTATTCCACACTGTACAGTTATACTGCCACAAATCTTACTTTGCAATATTTGAATTGTGCACCATAACAGTTATATAACTGGAATATGAGGAAAAATTCCTCACCTGATACTGCAGTGAGCTTAATGGAAGGACTTTGAACCATGAAGGAGATAAGAAAAAAAAAAATCCCAGTCAAAACCCTTAATTTTCCTATGAAGACATTCCAGAAAAAAACACATAATTTATTGGAAAACAGTATGTGATCTAACAAAATACTGTGTGGTAAAAAAAGTTGGATAACTTGATAACTTTACACAGCTATCACTAGATTTTGATAAAGTAGTTTTTTAAAAGCAAGAAAACAACATCTAGACTTTAAAAAAAAAACCAAAAACCCAGACGCCAAAATTTACATTATTCGAAAATACTTCAAAAATAAAAAATCCCAAAATGTCATCAGAAGTGCAGAACTTGCTCTTGTGCCTATAGTTTACAACTGTAGCACTTCAAGGTGTCTGTTGAAGAGTACTTTAATCAGTTTAAAGACCAGCATTATTAAAACTGTGCTTTACTTCCAGAAAAATGTTTCGATTGGACAACTAAAGGTGGAAACAAATGCTATGTTCAGCAGGATTAAAAATCTAAAAATTCATATAGAAACCTCTCCATTCTGTTCAAAGCCTTCTAAGTCTTTGAACTGCAGCAGCACGAATGCTGCTTTGAGAGCAGCGCTGCCCCAAAGTCAGTCACCCTTTTCTACATGTGCTAATAAGTTTGATTTTGGAAGGACACTGTGTACATTCCCCAGACAGGCAGAGTGTATGTGAAACACGCTAGTCCATGCTGTGCTACTCAGTGAGCTTCAGCAGGGACAGGACAAGCTGAAAATGGCTCTCATCTGTCTTGTGGTCTTCCAGATAGCAGTTTAACTCTTTCATGCCTAAGTACCAATAGCACCGGGGGAGAAAAACATGAAGAAAATTACCAAAATTCACTTAGATTTGCTTTACACCTAGATAAAACTGGTCTCGAATAATTCACTACTTTTTTCATAGTACCTCAGAGTAAAAATATATCATTTTAGAGCTCCCAAACCAAATACCACAGTACACTTCCACCCTACACCACTCCCAGAAATTCTGTATTACCAAAATAATGTTAATTTTTGGATTTACATGACATTGTCTCTTACCTTAAAAAGAATGTTAAAAATGCAAGCTGAAGATCAAAACAAAAAGAAAAAAAAATAAACTGAAGGATCTGTTCACATGCAGGAATTCCAAATAAATGCACATACTCATTTCCATACTCTAGGTGTTCATTAAAAAGTACTTTTGCTTGAATGCTGCAGAGTGTTAAAAAAAAAAATTCTGAATGTCCCCTAAGGAGTTAAAACAGGAATACTGTATTTTCATGCATCTCCTGCTTTGACAGATGAAAAATGTCAACTGTCCTGTTTTTATTTTCAAGCTTTTGCACTATTCATCTGGTTCATTAGTGCATCTCGCTGCTGCCCCTGACAGCTGCTCGCCCTCTCCTCCCAGCAGCTGAATTTTTCAGGCTAATTTGATCCTCCACACTGAGACGATCACTAGAATGATTGACTTGCTCCCTGACCTCCAGGGTCTGACTTTCCTGATTAGTATTCTGGGGGTGTCTGAGGGACGAAAGCCCACTGTCTGTCTTCGGGGCTGGTGGCA
>VZTY01008567.1:40736-80975 GCA_013400935.1 Turnix velox | reverse complement strand
TTCTTTTTTTTTTTTGAACTGTAAGCCACCAACCTACAACCCTATAAGGATGCAATTGCTACGCTGAACAATAAAAGGAAATGTGTAAAACCTACTTTTCTATGTAAAGGTCCATGTACCAAAAGCACAGCATCTTGATTTTAATTAGTAAAGTCTACTTTGTTGCATATCAATTAAAACTCCAGTGGTAGTGTTTTTGAGGTTTCAGAAATACCTGAGGCTCTTGAGAAAAAAAAATTTTTACTTTAAAATAAACTTTAAAAAAAATCTTATTGGCCACGTATTTAGCATTTAATAACAGGCTGTAACATAGTTTAGAAATAATAATTTTTATAAACAAATTAGTCTAAGCTTTAATTAAAGCAGAAATGAAAAATATTTAGCAGCAATTAAGCATTTATTGAGAAGTGAAAACCATGCCATAGCTTTTCTCCAATTAAGCTGGAATGAATCCAGAGTTCCAGAGCAGATATGAACACATATGAAGACAAAATCAATATAATAAAACATGCTAAAATGCAGGCAACAGGCATGCCACAAGACACCCAGCACAAGATTACACCAATAATAAAAATACCATGCATTAGACCACATGTTTTGAAGAACATTTTCAAATTATTTAACAAAAGTGAAAAAAATGCTGATCATATATCTGGAGCTTACTGTACCTAAAATTTTGAAATTACATTTCAGTGATGAAAAAATATCAAAGAAACCAAAACCAAACCCAAAACATCTGTTAGGCTGCAGAATTAAATGGGATATGGTACAAATACACCTCTAAAAAAGATAATTATAAGATGTTGCCATGTACTATAGCTATCAATCAACAACAGCTATCCAAAATAATTACCTTGTTCTTGCAATAAAGAAAAAAAAATCAAACACATCATCATATCAACTTAAATACCTTTCTGGTAAAACTTCTAAAATAAAAAAAAGAGAGAGAATGATGTTTAAAGATGTTGAGTTAACCAATGGAATTAAGATATTTGGCTATTTTGAAATTATTTACCAGATCAAAGAAAAAATTTAATATTCACACAGGTGTTTAAAAATAGCAGATAAGCAGCAAATTCAAGGGAAAAACAGTGTCTTCAGAAAAGTGCTATTGATTTCTTTTCTATCATTTTATATTGTATAACACAGGAGGGAAATTAACCTCAAAATGTGATAATTTTAGGTTTTATTTGTTTCCAAACTTTAAAAAAGTCCTCAAGAAAACTAAAGAGGAGAAAAGCAGTAATACTAAAAAATCCTTAGCTATCTTTCTGCTGTCTTTACACAAGCATGAAGAGCAGCACTGAAATTTCCACGGCCAGTACTACAAAATCCCATTATAGGGTTAAGTTTCAGTTCTAAATACCTGCTGCCAGGTAGTGGACTTAAGAATTACTGGGATATAGATCTAGAATCAACAGCTATACACAGATCTTTAAACTCTGCAGAACTGCAATAGGGCTATTTGCCCTTTTTAATATTTAAAGCAATACGTTAGTGGTATCAAGTAAACTAATGTTACTGAAGACAATTCACCTAGTAGTAATACACACCCCTTTAACAACTGATAGTTTTCTACAAGAAGCTAAAATGGCAGGAGGTGCCTCTCCCGATGACTATGTGTTGAGTTCTGCTGACTCACTGAGGCAAGTGGCTTGCAGGTAAATGAGAAAATTAGTTGGGTATTTTAGATTTTACCTGGAACATGACTAGAAAAACTTCCCTGCCACTGTTGATGGAAAAGAAATTTTTTTCAGCATCCTTCAACACAGGAGTTCAGACTTTTGAACAACAAATGACATGCAAAGAACACTGAAGATGTAGATGCCTTAGAAGCTTACCTGTTCTTCACACCTTCAATCACCTCAGTTTCAATTTCCCTAAATCTTTATTTGCTCAAAATATATCATTTAAAATTGTGTGTCACCTGCTAATCTTCACCATATTCATAGAGAAAATGACCAATAATTATCATTTAGATGACTGAATAAGGAAGAGCAGAAAAGTTACTTACGCCTGTGCAGCAGAAGTTACCTTGAAAGCTAACCCAGGCTAGCAGTAATAAGTACAAAGTAACAATTTTTTGTTATTTTACTGAAGACAGTAATCATTTTCAAGAAATTAGACTTGCAATAAGCAACTACATTGCCGGTTTTGAAGGCTTTTAGTTGCATACTTAGGTGAGTTCAACTATTTCTCAAGGCAGTTAGTACCAAAATCATGTAATCAGCACAGGCCATGAAAACACCTACAACAATTTGCCATGTGCTTGTCATTATTCACTCATTAATCCTTCAACTTTGCCCAATCTTCAACAAATTGTTGTAAAACCTGTTGCAACACACCAAGTAAAAGGCAAGTCCTGAGTAACACATAAATTAATTTATATCCCGAAGTTGCAGACAGACACATAATAGCCAAAAAATAGCTTTTCCAAAATGCTATGTGCTCTTCTAAGCAACTAAAATACTGAAATCAATCTCAAAACAGCACTTAACAGTACATTGGCGCTGGAGGGGATAGGGCAGGGCGAAGAAGAGGATTAAGTTCATTATATATATCAATATTACCTCATACAGCAGACAGCCTAGAGACCAGATGTCAGATTTGAAGTTGTAACCGTTTTCGTGTATTCTCTCTGGAGACATATAATAAGGTGTACCCACTGCAATAAATACACAAGAATTTTTGAATTACAATTACTGTTGCTCTCTAGGAGTAAAAGTACAGTTTTCCCTGTCCAAGAAACATCTTTCATCTTCTATATTTTGATTTTGCTACACATATAATTTCAATTCAATTTGGTCTGATATGTATCCACTTGAATTAGATAGCTATTTCATCCAATGTAGCTTTATTTTCACTACTGATATCTAGTTACTCAGTTGTAGAATACTTTTAATTTTTTACTTTTAAAAAGCTCCCAAGTAATTATTTTCTCCTGAAGAAAACCAAGGGAAACATTACACATACACATACACACACACCCTCACCCCCACCCCACCCTGCTCCTTTTCAAACTGTTATCACTGTGGCTGGAAATAAAAACAACTAGAAATTCTCATCTGTGACCTTATTTTTTTCCTTACTGTTATTAAATGTTTGCTCTTCCTTTTGAGAATACAGAAATCTAAAAAAAGCAGCTTTTGAAACTGTTAAACACAATTAAGTTTGAATATCTGAAATTAAAACTGACCCTGAAAAATCCAGGTTCTTCAGCTTTCCAGAAAGGACGCCAGGAAAACCTTCAAGCCCAGCAAAAGCTGAGGTTCCTACCAGCAACCCAGACATCTGCTGCAGGACTAGGCTCTGAGGGGCATTTCACCCTCCAAATCTGTGGCTGTCCTAGCTTAATCCTGCCTCAGAGCTCTTGAAAAGCAGCATTCACTAGGACTATCCTGGAGCAAATTTACATTTAATACTTCAGGACATCTCTCTCCTTGATCACACCCTGCCCATATGTATAAAAAGATAAGGCAAAAAAAATATATAGGAGACTAACCAAAAAGAAAAAAAGAAAAACAAACAAACGAGAAGTTATGAAAAATAACAGTAGCAGTTTGGTGCATTGTCTCTGAACTTCTGTTTTCCTGCAAAATGACTGCTTAACAGCAAAGTCACAGATCTATGTAGATTTTTACTTCAATTTTGTGTGGAATATTTTCTTAGGCACTGAAACCTGATGATAAAACCAACAATTCTGTTAACTGAAGTTGACCTTATTTCCAAACAAAATATCTTGCAATATAGTCAGAGATTAAAATCAGCACTCCCACTCCAAACTATGAAAATTAAAATAAAGAACCTCACATTGTTTAACACAAAGATTTCATTTCACTTCAGCACTTGTGAATTAGCCTCATATATTGAGAATTCACCTCTGTATGAATAGTTGAAACAGAGATACGGTGAATGCATCATTCATTCCAATCTTGAATAATCAGGTTAATAGTTCTAATTAACCAGTGTAATAATTTCACTCTAATAATTTCCAAAACTTAAGAGTTTTGCTCTGACAACATGCCCTGTATTTAGAAAAGCTGACATCTCAAAGCATGTCAGGCTTTCTTAGCGAGGTCAGACCACAGCTGCTTGTAACCCATCATTTCAACTGATTCCCTTGACAAACAATATTGAAAACAATATTCCAAAACAACAGCAATGGACAACATGCTTCTCTAACAGATACAGAAGGGGAGAGGTCCCATATTGCATCCTACAATGGATTTAATCCCATAAATATTTTGGAGGAGACTTCCAGCCTCTTTGAGGCTGCAGCAGTCCCTTTCCCCCCACAGCTCCCTTGGTGCCAGCTCAGAATAGACACCACAGAAGATTGAGAGCTTAACAAGAGAAAGGCAACTTAAAACAGAGTAATGGAAAAAAAACTCTCATGGGATGTCTGGGTTCAACCACAATATGGTCAAGAGGGATAGTTTTTATCTTGTGAGAGAATGGGCACACAGATGGATGACCTACAACACTGAAATAAATAACGGAACCTTCAGAAGGAACTACAGAATTCCAATGTATCAACAGCAACACTTTAATCTTAAAATAAGAAACCATAATTATTTGTAATATCATGACTTTCATATTTTTATTATTCATGTCATTGTTCACTGTTATTATCCTCTGGAACTGTATTTTTAATTTTTTTTTTTAAGAACAAGGCTTTGTGAGCTCAGACACCTCTGAAAATTATCAGTTGTAAAGCTGTATTTTGCATCCATTAATTAATGCACTGGTTTAGCATATTTTGATGCTTTGTTGGCAGAATTCATCTAACAACCAAAGAGAATTTTAGCAGTAATGTGGTAGGTAGCTGGTTACAGCAGTGCTGCCTTTGCTGCTCTGAGCCATCACACCAGTAGCAGTGAGTAATGGTGCCAGAAACAGGCTTCACAAAATCCACAGGGGGCAGCTGAAAACACAGAGGTTGGAAGGTTCATAGTTTACCAAAAGCAAAGGTAATTTTAACCAGTAGACCTGGGAAACCTACAGATGCATCAGGGGTCTGACATGACAGTGAAAGACTGATGATAGTGAAAAGCAACAAATGCTATCATTTAATAGAGTTTAGCCCACTATAACACCTTAGCTGCAAAATAAGCTGAAGCCTCTGATGACCAACAAGTAAAAGGAATTGAAACTACCATTATGTTAGTCACTGAATTGCAAAAGCAAGCTGAAGATTTATTTGTAAAATATTATTATTTGTAAAGGGTTTTTAACAGAACATGACACAAAACATTCATTATTCTGACACTCAAGAACTACTGAACCCACAAGTTATACATTATGTTTCCTTCTTGGACAGTTATTCTTTCTGTTTAGTGATACACAACTTCACATTACCATAAAGATGTGACTGTCTTCACTCATCTGATAACAAAGCAGTAGGATAATGTTTCACAACTTTGTCTTGTATTAAGGTGCTTAAGGTTTTAAGACCAAAAATCTGTAAGTCTGGCATTATGTTCACTGCATTATCAGATCTCTGATACCCTGCAGGTCTGAAGGGTAGTCTCCTTGAAAATGCGTGGGTCAAATAAACTGCTTCCTCAGAATCTGCTGCTGCTCTGGAGCTCATTCCTTTTAAAGATACGACAAATCTAGAGGGTGTTGTTTCTTTGTGAAAGCTCTCTGATACTCGGAAAGGCAACACACATAATGGAAATGGTGGTTATTAGGGGGGAGGAAGCTGGATCTCAAGCATCAGAGGCAAAGAAACTTTTATGAAGTGAGTTATGATACAAATAGTCCATGTTATTACCTGCACAAACACATTATTCACACTGCAGCTGAGTTAAAGAGAACAGAGGGTTTACCTGAAAGCCAACACTGCATTACAGAGTTGAATGAAATACAGTATTTACCTCAAAGTAGATTTCTAACTCATAGGCACATCTTCAACCACAGATACAGGACCTAGCCCACATTATGTAAATAGCGTAACTGCCGAAGTCAATCTATAAATACCTTGGGTTATTTTACAATGCAACATTGTAAATGGCATGATAATTTTCCTACTGCTTTCAAAGCATTGTGAGATCTCATGCTTTTGTACATAAAAGTAACAGCTGCCTTGCTACAGCTCCTTTGATGAGTGCAGTGAATGAGCTGCAGCCTTCCCTGCCAGCTCTCCTGTACACCAAGGGTGCAGGTTCTCAGAACAGTTTGGATGAGATTATGAAAGTGGATCTTATTCTTTTCACAGCAAAACAGTGCTGCACATCACCACCCCAGCACCCTCTGCTGGGTTAGACATCTACATGTAAGAGGGAAGGAGAACATTTGCACACATTTTTACAGGGTACAACATTCCCCATAACATGTCATATCCCTCATAACATAGCTCTGCGCCAGAGACAGGATTATCATGGAAATGACAAAATTTGTCAAACCACAGAAGAAAATCCAGAAATAATGCAGATGATCATTCACTTTGAAGCATTTTAAGTATATTGCAAATCTGCTTCTCTGCCCTGATACTGGCATTATGGCAGCAGTATCTGCCTGGACTGCATGCCATGTAGCCCTCTGGTACAGCCACCCCAGAGAACTGAATCAATTTCTTTTTGGGGGCGGCTGGGGAATCAAAATACTAAATATGGACCACTCTTAAATCTACCGAATAGCCCATGAAGATTAAAAAGAAAAAAAAAAGCACATTTCCATAAGCTGGCCTTAGAACTGCCATTTCAATGAGCATGCATAAGGTATGGCATTCAGCCATGAAAAAAAAAACAACAAAAATAAAAACCCTAACACACCAAGTCACAGGGAAATGAATGAGAAGCCTTTCTTGGACCTGATCTTCCCTTTCTAAAACACGGTCTTTTGAAAGCAAGGGATTTTGTCAGGTGTCTGTCAAATCGACCACAGAAAATGCCTCCCTTTCCTTTGCATTTTTGGAAGAAGGATTTTCTGTTTTCAAAAAGGTATGCACACACCACAATAGAAAATCCTCCTGCTTTGATAAGGCTGTAGAGAAAGACTTGAGAACATTAACAAACCTTGTCCAGTGCAGCATTTTCATTTGTTTCAAATGGGCCATCGGTAAGTATTCTAATTAAATCAGTATTACTCATAATTAGCTCCAGCTAATGAAAATTTTAGTACATTTCTTTACCTCTGAATGCCTGAATCTATTTCGCTACTGAAATTTTTATAAAGCCTGTAAACAAGTATAAATTGCTACACATGATACGTCTGTAATTCACTGGAGCTTGTGCAACAAGTTTTTGGAAACATAAAAGGATACAATTTGGAAGGAAATTTCAGGAAAATTAGCATCAGAAACTGCATGACAAATTAATTTTAAAAACCAGTCTCTTCTAGTGACATGAAAAATCAAGTGTTACTGTCTCCACTGTAGCCTAAGTTAACAGCTGAACAAAACCCTTTTTCCTAGGCTGAATTCTGATATTAGGTCCTAATGAAGAGGGAAAAGAAAGAAGAGATGGGGAAAAAGAAAATAAAAAATACAGCCCCTTTACCAAGACACAGCACTCTAACATTAGAAACAATTCTTCCATCTCCATACTCCCCATGTCTCTGGATGACTCTGGTATTTATAAGAGATGAGCTTTAAAGGACTTGAGAGTTTTACACTGTTTTTAACTCTCCCTCAGCTTTCATTCCCTTTGCAACTATTCCCCTGCAATGAACCAAAATAACCCAGGCCTGAAGCACTTTGTTCCTCTTTAACTTCCTGACTTCTGCCTCAGAACACAAGTAACTCTCCTGCCCTCATAGCTGACTTTTGCCATCTTCATGTGCTCCTACTCACAGATTAGGATTTGCAGCTCCCTGCAAATACAGTCCAGCAGCAGCTACCTCTTCATGCAGCTCTTTTACATCCTCCTCCATTGGCAACAGCAGGACCCAGCTACAACAAGATCTCCATAGGACTGCCAGAGATGGACACTAGACATGAATGGCAGCACTCTGTCGTGAACTAGGATCAGGACCCTACACTTATACCTGGACTTACAACATGGAACACAGCACACTTCCAGTTTTGTTTCACTGCTTCTTCTCTGGCTCTTTCCCTTACTTCTTTATGAATGCAAGATCGCAGATCTGAGTTTCACCTCAGTCCTAGTAAGACCTCAGAATCTACTCAAGGTTTTGACTAGTATCAGTATGCATCAGACATAAAAACAGGAAGGTACAAAAGAGTAACCAAAGGCTTTCTGGCAGACAGGGAAGTCAGGATCATATAAAAAAGCTCCTACTAAAATAGGTTTTTTTGGCTGTTAACATAAAAATCACTCATCCCTCACTGAGGATCAAACACAATGAACATCAGTCTTCTTCTAGTAATTTTACTAACCTTTGAGACTATCTGAATAAAGTTAGAGGTGATGATAAATACGGTATATTTTAATCCAAGAAGTCTGTAATTTCATAGCCTAATTAAAAACATCGTCACCTTAACAAACAATTCCTTTTTGTGTCCTCTCATGACCCTAAAATAGGGATTATAAGTATTACTTAACCACTCTTGGCTTTCTTATTCTCCACTTTCATCAAACATATAAAAATATGCAAATGCCTGATTGCAGTATTGTCACTGTAATTTGTTCCAAATTCTCACTGAGCAGTTATTGAATTGATTTTACTTCCCTGTATTTTACAGCCAGGTGCTGTAAAACCCTCAATAAACCTCACAAGGAATAGGAGACAACTCTGGATGCTGCCATCAATGGCCCTGCTCTTCAGGGGTCTAAAGGTTCATTTCACACCATTTGCAGCCAGTGGACAGTCTGGAATTCATCTAAACACTAAACACAGGCACTTCAGTGGGGGAAAAGAACATACCAGCAAAATCACAATCATATGATAAACTTTAATTTTCACATTCCTCTTCAAAGCAGGAACTACTATTTTTACAATGCTTTTTGTCTTTTGGAGATTCTGTCATTTGTCTAATTCCCTTCATTTAAACTTAAAACATCTGCCAACTTCTTACAGGCCTCTTAAACACCCTGGTCTCCACTCAAAAGATGCAGATTTTAATGAAAGTTTTACTTGGAAAAAGCATAATACAATATTATGTTTTAATGTTTTAAAGAATAAATTGAAAGAATTTCCAAAATTTTTTTGCTATTCTTATAAAAATAAGTTTTCTGTAATTTTCGTTGTCTGTTCAGGGTGTTTTATTTTTAAAGTCTTTATGGTCTATAAAGCCTAATTCTGATATCTCTTGGACTTACTTAGCGTATATTGAAA
Organism: Turnix velox; assembly: GCA_013400935.1. NCBI lineage: Eukaryota > Metazoa > Chordata > Aves > Charadriiformes > Turnicidae > Turnix > Turnix velox. The sequence continues at coordinate 71,735 of VZTY01008567.1, read as the reverse complement.
AACTCCACCTTAGAACAGGAAAGTTCCTCTGTTAGTTCTTTAAGAATATATAACGAGCATGCCAGCAATGCTACCCCACACAGGCACACAGAATTACAAGATTCTTTCCAACACTCATTAAATATCAAAAGATTTTTTAAAATGCATCCCTATTATTGATATCTCATTTATTGGATGAAGAAGGTAACATAGTGACAAAGGATGGGAGAAGGCTGAAGTAGAATCATAGAATGGTTTGGGTTGGAAGGGACCTTAAAGATCATCTAGTTGGAGCCCTCTGCCATAGGCAGGGACACCTTCCACTGGACCAGGTTGCTCAGAGCCTTGTCCAGCCTGACCTTAAATACCTCCAGAGAGTACTTCATGCCACCTTTGCCTCAGTCTTTAGCAGTAGCATTAGTTACACTCTGAAAAACCAGACCCTGAGCTAGTAGATGGGGAGTAGAATGAATTCCCTCTAATCCAAATGGAGATGGTAAGAGATCTGCTTCAACACCTGAGCATATATAAGTCTCTGTGGCTGGACAGAATCCACCAGAGGGTTCTGAGGATGCTGCTAGAAGTACTCATTAAGCCACTTCCCATCTTTTACCAGCAGTTCTGTCAAACCAGGGAGGTCCCAGCTTTCTGGTGTCTAGCCAATGAGACACCCATCCACAAGAAGGGTTAGAAAGATGATCCAGGAGGAACTATAGGTCTGTCAGTCTGACCTGGGTGCCTGGGGAGGTCATGGAAGAGATCATGCTGAGTGGCACTGCAAAGGACAACCAGGCAATCCAGCCCAGTCAGCATGGCTTCCTAAACAGCAGGTCCTGCCTAACAAAGCCAATCTCCTCCTCTGATGAGGTGATCGTCTTGGTCGACACAGGAAAGGCTGTGAATAATGTTGAAATGGAATTTAGCAAGGCTTTTGGTATGGTTTCCCACAGTATCTTCCTGAAGCAACTGGCTGCCCATGGCTTAGATGGGAGTACACTTCTCTGGACAAAAAACTGGCTGGAGAGTCAGGCCCAGAGTGTGGTGGTAAATGGAGTAAAATAGAGTTGGTGGTCAATCACAAGTGGTATTCCCCAGGGGTCAGTAATGGGGCCAGTCCTCATGAATATCTTTATCAATGATCTGCTTGAGTGTACCTTCATTAAGTTTGCAGACTACAAGAAGTTAGGTGGGAGTCTCAACCTGCCTGAGGGTAGAAAGGCTTTGCAGAGGGAGCTGGACAGGCTGGATCGAGGGGCTGAGGCCATAGTATGAGATTCAATTAGGCCAAGTCTTTATGGTCCATAAAGCCTAATTCTGATTTCTCGCCTCAACTTCCTTAGCTTATATTGAGAAACTCTGCCTTAGAACAGGAAATGTCCTCCCAGTGCTCCTGCACATGGATCACAACAAGCCCTTACAGCATTACAAGCTTAAGGAAGAGTGGCTGGAGTGAAAAGGACCTGGGGGTGTTGGTGGACTGTCAGCTGAATACAAGCCAGCAGTGGGACCAGATGACCAAGAAGGCCAACAGCATCCTGGACTGTATCAGAAACATTGTGTACAAGCAGGACTAGGGCAGTGATCATCCCCTTGTAACTGGCACTGGTGAGGTCCAACCTTGAGTACCAGGTTTGGGCCTCTTACCACAAAAAAGACATTGAGGTGCTGCAGTGGGTCTAAAGAAGGGGCAACAAAGGGTCTGGAGAATAATCATATAATGAGAGGCTGAGGGAGCTGGGACTGTGTAGCCTGGAGGAAAGGAGGCTGAGGAAAGGAGACCTTATTGCTCTGTACCTGAAAGAAGGGGAGTCAGTCTCTTCTCCCAAGTAACAGACAACATGACAAGAAGAAATAGCCTCAAGTTGTGCAAGGGGGGGTTAGATTTGATATAAGGAAAGAGTTATCAAGTATTGGTACAGGCTGCCCAGGTAGGAAGTTGAGGCACAATAAATGGAAGCATTTAAGAAACTAACAGAGAGCTTAAAGATATGGCTTAGGGATATTTTGTTAGAATTAAGTTGATGGTTGGACTGGATGGTCCTAAAGGTTTCTTCTAACCCACATGATTCTATGATTATTTTTCCTAGCATTTCTAGGAAATACAAGTCATGAAGACTTCCTTTGAACCAGGAATGTACACTGAGACAAACAGAGTGGAAAACTTAAAAAAAAAAAGGGGAAAAAAACCACCAAGCTGTACCACTTCAGTGTTACAGCTTTTCTGCATTGGTCCATGGTGCTGACCTTTTATTAAAATTATATTTATGTAAAGCTTTAGCAGGACCAAATCCTTCTCTACTTCCTCCTAAGTGAGCATAGTATTCCCACCATGTAAAAAAATCTATCTCCCCAAAACTGGTAGCACAGTGAAAGCTTACCTAAAGAATGTGCAGCTGTGGTTTTGGAGCTGAAAAATCGACCAAGTCCAAGGTCCCCAAGCTTTACTACCCCTGTAGCTGTAATGAACACATTAGCTGGTTTTATATCTGGAAAAAAAAGAAAAGTCACAATAAGGTTGCATGAAAAGCTACTGTTCTGTTAGTAATAGACAATAGCAGGCTATTATTTACAGTCAATACTAACAATTTTTCTGAGCTGTTCAGAAAGAGTAAGTCTGGAATTTCAAATCAACTATTTAAATAGTACAATCATCACTCAAGTAAAAAAATTAAGAGTCAAGAATTTAAAAAAACAAAACAAAACAAAACACACCAACCAAACAAACAAGACAACAAACAAAAAACTCACAACAAAACAAAATGCCCATCCAAACCCAAAGAAGCACAGACAGGGAATTCATTCCTACTTGATATAAGCTTTATATAAGGACTTCCATTAGAACTGGAAAAATTTTCATTATGTCTATAGTAACTGACCAAAAATGCTGCAACAACTGCAAAACATTTTTTGTCACTGATGCTGATCAGATTACCCACAGTGGCATGACATTATTTATTTGAAATAAGTAACTAATTCTCTTTAATAGCAGGTAATAAAAAAAAAAAAGCAGCAGCAAGCTTTACTTAGGAAAATGGCTATTTGAACACATTCATGGAACTGGGCTAACCAAGTAGAAACAAAAAAAAATACTGATGTGTATCCTATACAGTTATTTCACAAGTAATATCAGATCGAGTTTTAACCTAATGCTTGAGAGGCAACAGTAAATATTATAATTTTTTTATTTTTAATAAGGGACCTATCCTGTTAGTCTTCTAAACAAGCTGACCTGGTGTTTGTTAGGCAAGTGTGCTTAGCTCCTATTCAGCTCAAGAGCAACACACTGTGCTGTAAACTTCAAGAACATTACTTTGATAAAAGGCAATTATAGTCTGCATAAAATACAAGTACAGTAAAAATTACGGTTAATAACCCTTCAACCACAAGCATTTTTGGGTTCCCAATAAAAAAAGACTTACAACACCTTATAAAAGAAGGTGAGAGAATCATGGAATGGTTTGGGTTGGAAGGGACCTTAAAGATCACCTAGTTCCATTACCTTGCCATGGGCAGGGACACCTCACACTCCCATCCCCTCAACACTAGCCATGAGGAGGGACCACAGTGGGAGGGAAGATTGATAAGGGATTGGGAAGAGGACTTATACATCACCAGAAGGTATGGAATTAGGCAAATATTTCTGTAGGAAAAAAAAAAATTGCAGCCATCAAAAGTACAGAGAGCTATGCAAAAATGCAGGTACTGATACTTGGGAGAGATAACGGGCAAATGTAGAAGAACAAGAACAGGACAGAGAACAGAAGACAGGAAAACAAGTTGATCAACAAAAAGAGGTAACAATAGCTTGGTTTCCATCACTTGCACAACTATCAGAAATTCTGAAATCTTGGTATCAGGTGGCATTCCTTCAAACAAATATCTACAACAATAAACACACGATGACACACTTTTGTCACACTTCTCCATCACTTATAAAACATTACAGAAACACAGAATCGTAGAATGGTTTGGATTGGAAGGGACCTTAAAAATCATCTAGTTCCAACCCCTCTGCCATGAGCAGGGACACCTCCCACCACACCAGGTTGCTCAGTGCATCATCCAGCCTGGCCTTAAACACCTCCAGGGATTGAGGGGGCATCCACAACCTCTCTGGGCAACCTCTTCCAGTGTCTCACCACCCTCACAGGATGAATCTCCCCTCTTCCAATTCACATCCATTATTCCTGTCCTTCCATCACATATCCTATTAAAAAGTCCTACCCCAGCCTTTTTTGTAGCCCTTTTCATGTACTGATAACCTACCGTAAGGTCCTCCCTGAGCCTTCTCTTCTCCAGGCTGAACAACATTTGTGTCAGCTGTCAAAACTGATTCCATTATGATGCTATTTGGTGTCATTTGCAAGGAGCCAGATTAATTCTCACATAGTAAATGGTTCAGTAAAGACAAATCATCTTAGATCCTATGTTACCTCTATGCATAACACGACGAGAATGCATGTGTTCCAAGGCACTGCAAAGCTGAACGAAGTACTTCCAAACTGTTCTTTCAGGAATCAACCTCTTCTGTTTCTTGAAATGCTTAAAGAAAAAAAGGATGGACATTGAACATTCAAATTTAAAACTTGTATAAAATGACTAAAAGAAGATAGGAAATACTTCAATAAAAAAAGAAATACAAGAGGCTCACAACCTAGTGAGAAAGGTGTAACAACAATTCTTGGCACAGAAAGCTTTTTCCTTAAATATTAATAAATTTATCAACAACGTACATGTTTAAGTCAGTCAATACACAGAGCCACAAGCAACAATTATAAAAATACCTGCTACTCTGAAAAAGCATTTAAATGGAATTTAGCAATCTTCAGAGAAGGATTAGAGAGGTAAGAATAAGTCTAGCATAGTGAGGCCACAGAACCAATAAAGGTCAAATATAAAGTTATGTGCCACAGAACTTGCCAATCGAAATACTTTTTTATACCACCATTGATATCCTCATTTTCTAAATAGAAGAAAAAATATCACAGGGGGACAAACAGCCACAAAGACCACGTAACAAGAGTTAATTTGATTTGATTTAGAAACTTCTGGAATACATAAAAGGGGACCTGAAGGAAGGGTGATTTCTGAAAATTTCCTAGTGATCTAACTCCTGCTTAAATATTTCCCATCCTGCTTAAACAACAGATCACTGGTAACAGTTCAGTGGCCTGTTAAAGCTCACGTGAAATATAATTAAGCTCTGTGACACACATTCCTTCAAATATTATATTCAGGGAGTAGAGTAACACAGACCTCCACAAATACATACTGAAAACCTGGAATTCAGTCAATGCTAAAATGTGCAGGTTTGATCATTATAAACTTTGTAGCTAGTGATAAGAAGATTGGGGGGAAAAAACCAAAAACTGTTGTTCTTTTTAAAACTAATTCATATATTGATAGATTTTAAAGTTAAACATGCAAAGAAAACACACAAACAAGCAACACTAACACTAGGAACATTTTGGATGGAAAACAAAGTATTCAGATGTATTTTAATAGTGTGTGCACACAGAGTTCACACTCATGCACACCCTAAGGAAGTTCGCATAGCAAATATTTATTACTCTGGAAAAATAAAAATATTTTCATATACTATGTGAAAACGTGCCACTGAAGTTGACAGCTGCATCTCCACAGTACAGAGACATGCAGAAATATGAGAAAGATGTTTTTAAGCAAGCAATAGCTAAATGCATCAGTCATACAAAGGATCATAACATTTTACCAAAATGTTTTTAGTTATAGGGATTATTTCAAAATGCATTTAAATGAGGCAAAGCACATAAATTACTTCTTTAAATATAATTTTCTCCCAGTCTTGGACGGAATCCAAACAAATCCTCTATATCTGGTCTTTCCCTAGCTGGATTTGCATATCAGAGAATTGTTTGATGTTAACAAGAAGATGGAGACCACGTTTCTTTTCATTTAAAAACAAATACACAATGCATGTGAGTATGTGCACATGAAAGCAGAGATCCTTGATTTAAAATCATGAAATTATCAAAATTATAACCAGGTACTTTGTTTCAACATTCTGAATTATTATTTTATCATTTTTTAACTCCTATCTAAGCACAAGCAGTGATGAAATACCATTCACAAAATGTCTGAAATGGGAAGATTTTCCATTACAGATTTCTATTCAGTGTACATCAAGTACATCAGTGTATTTTCAAAGTGTTTAGGTACAAATATTCTTTTAACATGTTATTCATTTGCCATCTATAGCACTGTATCTCACAACACACATCATCCAAAATGTGTATTTGTACAAATACAAAACAATCTTTAGATTTTACAGTGCAAGTATGCAATATAATAATTTTTAAGGCATGGTGTCATTCTAATTAAGGTGCTAATTTTGCATGATAACAACTTCTCTTTCTGAAAGCATCCAAAAAGCATCAATGTGAAATTTATCCAGAGGGGAAGCAAGAGAGCTGCTAGATTTGCTAATAAGGTTAAAACTAACCAAAGAAACAGGCACCATTTTCACTTGCATGGGTTTAAAAATAATCCAGTGTCATCAAGATAAACTCACAGAACACTATTTTCTGTAGCAATTATTTATACTATCTTCTTCCATCAAAAATACATACTCTTGGGCTGTTGTTCAGGAGCAGCCAATAGCCAAAATACTGATGAAAAGCATCCCCTATCAAAAAACAAAATTGATTTTCCAAAATCAGTTATTGAAACAAATTGTGTGCCTCTAGGGAGCAGTCCAGCAGGCAGTGTAAATTCTGAGAAAAATCCAGATGGAAATGGAATCTCACTCCTGTCTAGAACTGCACCTTCTATCAAGAAATGCAGGTGGATGGAAAACATGGTTCAGCTTATACTGAACAGTATCATTTAATTCATAGAGCTTATATTAACAGTATTCAAAGCAGGATCCTTTTTCATCTTCTCCATTTTAAAGTATTTTTTTAAAAAATTAACACCTCCACAACACAAAATGGTTGGAAGGGTTGGACCCTTCCTCAAGATAAGCCAAAGCAGTAATTTTATTATCCTAACTGTACCAGAGCATAGAAGAACCACAGACAGACAGCTCATACTTAAACCAAATCATTGCCTAATGCTGTAATGTTCTGAGCATCCTAAATAATACACTTAATACAGTTACCTCCCATTGTATACAATGGTAGTTGCATTATCAGCCCAAATTTGGCCTCAAAGGAACAGAACCTGATATACCCCTTTCTCAAGTGCTCTCATCCTCAATAGTTTATTGTTCTGTTTTTTCCACCTGCCTACGACTTGAAAGACAGTCCTGAAGTACCTCAGAGCACTGATCTTCTAGAGTGTGATGGTCAAAAAACCAAAATCACATAATCCTGCTTGAGGTGAAAGATCAGGCTCAATATAGCTGGAGCTTGGCAAAAAGGGAACTGCTTGTACACATGCTTTTAAAATTTGGGCAGCATTGCAAGCTAGTGTTTTATGAGGTAAATAGAATATCAGGGGCATGCTCAAGCAGCAGGCTGTCTCCCAGCAAGAATTATTTATTTCAAAAGCCATACCCCATGAAATTTCTTTTAAAAGTACCATTTTTGTCACAATGTTGGTCCACATAAAACTAGATTTCAGTGGAAATTTACATGACCATAATTTTGTATGATCATAAATTTGCTATTCAAATACCTTACAGGTCTTTAAGGTAGACAGGTTACAGCACCAGCTGGTCTTTTTGTCCATTTTTACAGAATGACTGAGCAGTTTCTTTAAGGGAAAAAAGAATTATCCCCATTTTTCTCTAATGAATTACCAAATGAAAAATTAAATATTCTCCAAATGTTTCCATCCTAGTAAAGTTGAATATAGCTGCCTTGCAACTAAACAGCATATGCCATTCAGTTTCTTGGAGACATAAAAAAAAAACCGGAGTGAAAGATAGATGGGGAAAAAAGTTCAAAGTCAATATAAAAGCACGGAATTATATTACACTGAGTATCTAAAGATGATGCTTTAAAGGTCAAATTCTGAAAGCAGAAGTGACAGCAATTAGCAAATGGCCTTATCTAGGCTTAACAAGCAGAGTTCAGAGAATACTCTATAGAAATATATAAGACTACATTTGGCTTTTATGAGAAAACAACAGATTTCCTGCAGGTGAACAAAGAACAGTGAATATAGATGATTTCAATACAACTGGGGATTTCATATTTGACTGCCTATGTCTCAATGATCATACTTGTTAAGAAAATAGCATTCAGTTCAGATGTTAATGTCTCAAAGAATTTAAGGTGTGATTTAGTCTGTTTTAGACAGAATTAAAAACATAGAAATTAATTTTAAAATATTTGAAAAAACAATAACTGTTTCAGAAGCAAACTGGAACAGAGGAAGCAACTTTTATGAACATTTCTTGCAGACATGATAAACTTTTTGCCCAGTCAATAAGTCAAACAAGCCCACAAGAAAATAGACTGGAATTTTTCCTTGTGCACATTCTAGGTGAGAGTTGCCTTCTGAAAGACAGGCAAAAGAAAACAAGGAAATTATAATTTTCACTTTAAAATAGATTTATTTTTCTTCCTTTCACGTTTTGATGAGGATCTTGACCACATCTGTCTGTTCTCATGACTTTTCTCCTGGCTCACATTAAAAGAGTTCTTCTATATTTCATTGCATAGGCTGACCAGAATCCACAACCAGATACTTGTGGGAAAAAAACCTGAACTTCATCAAGAGGAAAGAGATGCAGAAAGGATTATTACAAGGAACTTGCAACTGGGTTGTAATAAGTTCTTGGCTACCTCTGCATTCCTTTGTGAGCCTTTTAATATGAACTAGCAGGAAAAACAGTGAGAGAAAAGAGGAGAGCAGTCAACTGCAACAGGGAATTCAGAAATGGTGAGCAGGAGTTCTCTCTCTGAATACAACATGAAACAAACCACAACTGGCAAAGGTGTGCAAGGTCAAAAAGACAGACCAGTGAAGACAAAACTCAGCATCCCTATGATTCAGAGTAAATACATAGTCATGTATATAGAAATTAAGTTCCTACAGAAGTCTTACTTTCTGTTTAAAAGGCTATATTATTCCAGTAGAAAGCAGTGTCCCAGAAGTTTTCTGTCTGGGTTTCATTCATGAATTCAGGTGCTCATCTCTTTAAAATCATGGTGAGCCTTCTGCCATTTCTCTTGCTTTCCATGCAGAACAAGAATAGAACTTTTTACTTTATCTTGATTCATTCATCCAGTTCAAACTCATTTCAAGAGCAGCAGCTGTCTTAGTTGTTAAAATCACACACAAAAAAACCCTTAAGTATTTGGCATCTACCAACTGCAGATACAGAAAATAACAAGTACTTGGACAGTAAAGTGACTAATAATAATAACCTTTTCTTCAGTTATTTACATCTCCAGTTACTGAAAATTACATACATTTTTTCCCTTTCAGAATTCATCAGAAAAAGGACATTGAAAATATCATTTTTTCTTTTAGAGATCTTTGTATACAACAAGCAACTTTATTTAAATATCGACAGTGACAAAAGATTAAGACATAGCACAGAAACGACAAGACAAAATAATTGTACTCACAGTACAAAAAGTACTTACAAGAATTAGTTCAAGTAGTAGAATGAAACTAAGGTTTTTCCTAACAAAGAAAGAAGAAATGAATGCACCTATTACACACAGACACACCACAGAAACATCTATTCAAGGCAATCCTCTTTCACTTATTCACTTGTTATCAAAATAAAGACACTTACTTACAAACAATAGAAATTGTCATATTTTCCATTTTTTAGTGTATATTTCTTCATGTTAATAATTTCTGAATCAAAATGTTAATAAGACTCTTCATTAAACTCAGATCCCTTATGAAACCCTGAATAAAGTCACTTTTATTTTTACATGTCTATCCAACTGCCTTTGCAATATACATGCCATTTTTTTCTCTCTGAGTAGTCCATCTACAGTGACTCTGTTTAACCTAACATTTCTGCTCATGGAAAATCAAGAGCATTCAGAGATACAGATCATCTACTAAAATCAGAATGATCTGCAAAGGCACTAAAATAGAACTTCCATTTTCACTTGCCCTGTTGTTATCACAGAGCAGGGCTTCTTAAAACACACAGCCACGTGTTTAAATTCAACAGCATTTGTTTACATGAAGCACTCTCCAATAAATCCCTTTGGGAAAAACTAGTACAGCAAAAAGAGGTGAAATTCATGCTTGAATCATTAACTCTATTTCCTAGTAAAAAGCAATAGCATGACTCAGTAAATACAGAGGCTACCATCTTAATTTCTTTCTATTTGCTACAAATAAAGGCGTACAGATTTGGAATCTTCTCACTTCATTCTCACCGAGATGTTCACATACCACTCACTGACACTGCACATTTTTCAGATAACTGTGTAGAAAAGGGACAATTATCTCTTGAGTATTGTTTGCAGGGCATTTCAAGCAAGAAAAGCATCCAGAACTATTCATTAATAAAATCTGTCCGTACTCCTCTTTTCCACTCTTTAAAGCTTCACGAAGCCAGATAATTCTAGCACCAGCAGGCAAAATTGGAGAAATACTCCAAGCATTTCTGCCTTGGTTAGAGCTATTTGAACAGACTGTGTAATAGTTGAATTAGATTTAACATCAAGGTAACTTCTAGCTGGCTGAAACCATCACTCTCCCTATGAGCAAAGCTAGACAACTCAAAGAACAGCTTCAGGTTTGACGTCTATGAAGGGGACTGCCCATAGGACAAAATAGTGCTGGTAGTCCAATTATTTTAGCAGAAAATCTGCCTGCTTACTCTCATTATTCCCTGAGCAGACACAGACAATAGCTGATTCACAGAAAAACTAACAAGGCTGCCTGGCAATTACCCAGCCCAATTACCCCACTGGTTAGAAACTGTAGGACCAGCCAGCTTGCTTTCTGCCAGCAGCACACATGCCTAACATGCACACGGTAATGTGCATTCTTGTTAGGTGTGCTTGAGAGCAAAAGTGATAGTTGAGGAGCTGTCTGGCAAAACCACACCTGGAGCAAAAGCTTACCAGAGCTACCTCTCTTAACTTGACAGGGGTCTGAGACTTGATTTTTTCTTTCAGAATGTCACAGCTCCATCTGCAGAGCAGCTGTTTCCCCTGAGAACACTCAGCTCCCCTTTTTTACCTACTACAAAGCTGCATAAGGGTGGGTGGGGGAGCAGTTTAGGGAAAAGATTTTTAGCAGCTTTAAAAAAAGGTTAGTGGCAAAAGTGAGCCTGGCTCATTCAAAGCCCTTTTCCTTTAGGAAAGATCACATAAAAATAATTCAACTTTGATCTGTAATTAGCACATAGTGTGTTACAGTTTTCTAATACATTACATGTTTCTTCAAGCTACACTCTATCTTTTTTAAGTCTTTTAAAAAATGAAAACACAAAAAAGCAAAGAGCAAAGGTGATACAAAACACAAAAAAAAAGAAAAATATTTTGAAACTTTTACCATTTATCAATTATGCAAGACTAAGTATTCAGTAAGAAGCCAAATTGTTCTATACTGTAAAACATAATCATGTGCTACACAAGAAGATTATGAGTCAGGAAGTTTGCCACTGGGGGCCAGAGAGGGACACAACATGGGGATGGCAGGACAACATGGAAACATGGGTAATAGGATTTTCTGTTCTTTAAATTAAATCTAGCAGCCTTGGAAGGAGAAAAAAAGGGAGGGAAGCACAAAATAAATAGTGCTGAAAATTTTAAAAATAATATTTTAATTTTTTTTTTTAAATTCCTATAAGTCATGGCAAATCAATATAATGAAAATAAAATTTAAAAAATCACAGAAGACTACTTTAAAGCCATTTTTTCCACTACCATGATGCCAAGTATTTGGATGTAAATATGCATGTAAGAAAAAAAATGCCAGAATTAAGACCACCACAATTTCTTCCCCTTGAGACTGTCTGTGTGTAGTTTTCAATCCTGTTTTCTTTATGCCAAAAGTCCCTTTTCTCAGTGATTCATCACATTTTGCTAACGAGCAGTTTGAAAACATTTCTATGCTTTACTTATTATTCACTGTTCAAAACATAGTATTAAATATTAGTTTCAGGGTACAGCTTCCTGGTATGTAGAGCTGGAACAGGAAATTACAGCATAAACGTGATTAAGTCTGTTTCCACTAGTGGCTTTATACAAATGCTGAGGTAGAAATATCCCCATTTTAAAAATTAGAACAGGGAGCAAAGAATTAAGATCCAAAGCATTAATTAATTCTGGCACCACTTTAAGCACCTTCTTAATCTTTATGAAACAGTTCATCTTCAAAGCAGAGTTTCCACTCAGAACAGATAAAGCTGTGAATGCTCAATAATTCTACAAATCAAACCCCAGAGTTTCACCTCAATTATCAGAAATGGGGAATAAGTAATTACAGTTACCACCAAAAAACAGTGGGTGAACTGGTTTATGCAGTATCCTGCAAGCACTCCAGAAAGATGGTAAGAAAGGGCAGTCTTTTAAGAACATTTATTCATATTAACCATCTGTTGAATTCCCTGCTATGAAAATGACCACTGCAGCACAGAAGGCAGCACATATTACCTAAACAGTGGCACATGTACTGCACCACCATGATTCCTACCAAGAGGAGCTGCATACTCAATACTGAGCTGTTGGTATTTCTTCAAAGAAGAAAAAACCCAGCAATTTGCTGGAGTGTAAGATGTTCAGTTGCAGAATTTTCTGCCCTTTGAATGCTCAATTTTCCAGACTCATTGTTGCTTCCTTAGGTTATAACCAATTTCCTACATTAAAAAAAGCACAGAAACAACTACAGAAATGCAGGCTGTTCTATTGCTGTGCACAGTTTAACAGAGTCATCACTTTTTCAGTCACAACTTGCACTGCAGCTGCTCAAGTAACCTGCACAACAGAGCATCAGCCTTCAGCAGGTAACAGATCACAGAATCACAGAATATCCAGGATTGGAAGGGACCTCAAGAGATCATCTAGTCCCATCCCCCTGCCAGAGCAGGAACACCTACACCAGGTCACACAGGAACTGATCCAGATGGGTTTTGAAAGTCTCCATAGAAGGAGACTCCACACCCTCTCTGAGCAGTCTGTTCCAGAGTTCTGTTACCCTCATTGTGAAAAAGTTTTTTCTTACATTTCTCTGGAACCTTCTGTATTCCAGCTTGTACTCGTTTCCTCTTGTCCTATCATTGGAGGTCACTGAGAAGAGCCTGGCTCCATCCTCCTGACACTCACCCTTTACATATTTATAAGCATTAATGAGGTGCTCCCTCAGTCTCCTCTTTTCCAAGCTAAAGGGACCCAGCTCCCTCAGCTGCTCCTCAGAAGAGAGATCCCTTCATATTAGTTGCTCTGCACTGTACTCAGTGCTGTGGAGTCACTTCCAGTGAACTGCACTCACATTTGCCAACAGCAGCAGAATAGCAACACTTCTGAACTTTAAGTCTCATTCCACACTCAGTGTGGCAATACACCACAGGACAGCTTCTTCTTGTCCTGTATTTACAATTAGAACCTGTGTCTTCTCTATCCCCTTTCCAGACCTGTCCCCTCTCCATTTCTGTCACTTCATCCCATTTTCTCCACTTACACAATCAAGTCCTGTTCCCAGCCATTCAGCTTATCTCTACACTGGCAGACAGTCTGTTTATCTCGAGGATCTTTGCCAGTCTGTGCTGTTCTTTGGCAACATATGAGCTCCTCCCCAATCTCACAACACTCATGAGCAGCACCAGGACTCCCATTTCACAGTCTCTGCCATCCATCTTTTGTTCTCTCATACTGCTTGGTCTCTACTGCCTTGGGTTATAAATTCCTTCTAAAGCTTCTCCCCAGCTAATCCCAGTCCACTTGCCTTCCTTATTCCAGGAGAGATGATCTCTCTCACCCCTTAAGGAACACTTAACTGTTTCTCCCAGCTTGCTCTTCTGTCTACTAGTCTTTTGTCTGCTCTATATTCATCTCAGATGAACCGCTTCTCTGTGCTGTTAGAAAAAAAAAAAGATATCCTTTGAGAGATAGAAAAGCCCCTATATTCCTTCCAAATATGCAGCCATTACAATGTTTCTGTAAGTCCCCAAAGGCTGTCATCTCACCCCACAGCCCACTCATGCTGTAACACACTCAGGCTACAGCCACAGGAAGTCAGCAATGGACTCATGGCTGCTTCACACAGGCTAGAACAGCGTCCTGGGCTAGCAAAGTCCCAGTAACTGAAGCTAAAATCGTTTCTACATTTTAAGCCCTTAAAAAAAAAGCAAGCTGTCCTGCAATGCAGCACAGGCAAGCCAGTCAACCCTGAGGACTGCAAATAACTTCCAAAAAACTCCTTACTAATATATTCTGGCATTAGGAGAAGAGGGAGGGTCTGTACCCCAGATGATGTAGAGAGGAGAAATTGCCTGAAAAAAATTTCACACAGTTAATCCCAAAATATGCATCACAGGTGAAGCACCAGAATGATAATCAGTGAGATTTCAAACAAAGCTAAGCAGAGCTTCAGCTACTGCAATGGGCCGTTTAAATATGTATCAGCTGCTTGGAAAGAAGTGGCTGTCTCTATATTTTGACTGACCTATAAAAACCAAGTATGTTGAAGGACAAGGAATTCACTGTTCTCAACTACCTGAAACCCAAAATATCAATATGAACTTCATAATGATGAGAAGTTTTAAAATATTTATTTTGCCAAGCTAATTCTAGTATGTTTATTTAAAAAAAAAAAAAAAATTGAAAAAATCCACACACAAAGTGTTCTTTGAAGAGTGAGTGAAGTACCTAGGTGATGTTTTGTGGAATCCAAATTATTTTCCATCTACCTTGAGAAAACTGCAAAGACATTTCTCAACTTTTTAGATAAAAGCCTTCACACTTGTTCCCAAAACAGTTTCCTTAAGATCTGTATGACATATTCAGTTTAAAGTTTGCTTCTTTCTTTTTGGGTGCACTAAGATTATTTGCCAGAAAAAGTACAAATACCTGTAGAAATTAAGTAGACCTGGAAGTTTATTGACAACTTCAAAAAAGAAACAAAACAACTAACACTACAACACAATATTTTAGTGTCTTGGTAACATCCCTTCTTAGAAGCCTTTCTAATAAATTCATATTTAGTAATTAGTATATGATTTTAAATTATCTGAGATAGGTGAAATTCTCTTGTTGCAAGGTCTTCAGCACATGCTTTACTAACTAGCTCTTTTCACTGAATCATTACAATGTATTTTCTTGATTAATGCATTTGTTGATTCTTCATTTATGGCATTTTCTTAACCCAATACATCAACTGCTGTTTTTAATAAAACAAAACAAACTCAATCTAAAAAAGTCCATGGAACAATTTCTACCCTATCACTGTCTATGGTGGAGGAGAACCATGCCTAACAGGGAAAAGGATCAAGCCTCAAACTTGCTTTACAACATATTTTTGTATTGCAGAAGGAGGTGATACTACATGGTTACAACAGAATTTCTGATGAACTACCCTTCACTTTGTTATCAATGGACTACAATCACATTCCATAGTAGGGACCACAGACACTGACAAACAACAGGTCATAAGCAAATAGGAACTAGCACAATAGTTACTATTTACTTGTACAATACCTGATATAATTTACCATTCAGCATCCTAGTTCACTGATATAGATAATTTTTCCTTCTTTCACCATCACAACATGGAGTTACACAGTACTGAGGCAGAAATGCTAGTGCACAACTCAACTATAAGTCAGATGAAAGTATTTCCCCTCACTGATTATATTTGCATCTCAGTAATATTGGCGTGCCACATCCAAGAATTCAACAGGCTATTACAAACTGCAAGATAAGAAATCCTCAGTTTTGGATCCTCCTATTTTAAAAATGAAGGCTGTACTGAAGTATCTCCCTGTGACATAGTTAACTAAACAAAAATAAGGTAAACACATTAAATTTGTGTATGTACATACATAAACACACAGAAAGAACAGAATAGAGACCTCTGATTTTGTTGTGTGGTTTCTAAATGCCAATGTACAGCTGCTTTTCTTTTTGGTCACACAACAGATTCTATCAATTCTGTTAGAATACACATGAATGCACCAAGTGGTTTTCCTCAGCTGTCTACTCAATGGGGACAAAATATTATTCACAGGTAACAAGAGGGGTGTTATAAAAGCTGGGCAGGAAGGATGTGATTCATTGCAGGAAGAATTCATTAAGGTGAACTGTAAGGCACAGGAGCTTTGTGCTAATGCACCAATAATGTCATAACAAATGTAAACTACTTAAGCAGGTTCATTAACATTGGTTTCAGCCTCATTCAAGCCGTGGTCAATTACAATTTTGAAAATGTGCTTGATCCTCTCTACAAATCACCCAAGTCTGGTACCTAAACATTCTTCTGGGAGTGTCTCAACATCTTCCAACACACTCGGAACAGCATTCTAGCAAAAACACTGAAAACCAAAACATGCTTTGTTTTAGTAACACAAAGCAGTTATGCTTGCCAGCGTGACAGGCAGCCATTCTGCTAGGAAGCTTTCATGCCATTAGATATCATTTGCTTCATTTATTTTTCAGGCAATTTTTAAAACACTTCTTTAAGAACTGATGAGCCCTACATTTAAAACTCATGCCATCCAAGCAGTCTACCTGATCATTTTCTCCACCAGCAGCATGCAGACAGAGTGCATTGTGACACTTCATCCATATTTAATAATAGTCTGATAGGCTGTCATTAACATCAAACAGTAATCTAAGTTTGCTACATTAAACATGATCCCTGTGTTAAGAGGACAATCACAAAGTGCCTCCAAGATCGATCCGGGAAGAAATATCCACTGACTTGGACAAGGTGTAATGAGGCCAACTGCACTGAAGAAGCCATTATTCACACATTGCAGTTAAAATGAGAAGTGGGGGGGAGAAAGCAGGGGAAAAGGAAAAAGCTTCAATGGGTTATAAGACCAGACATGCCATAAGGCAATCTGTCATGGAGTACTCATATTAATAACTGTTGTGTCAAAACTGAACACTCAAAAAGAAAAGACAAACCTTCCTTTATGTTCTATGAAATGTAAGCCCACAGAATTAATAATTCATGAGATGAAGAAAAATATCAGGTTTGGATATAAATATTAACAGAACACTGTCAACCTCTTTAGAACCGAATTGTGACTGTCCTACCTTACAATTATCGATCTGGAGTGAAATATTCTTCAAAAGCTCAAAAAAAAATCAGTATGAAAGTTAATAATGAAGAAATTAGCATTCCCTATCCATGTAGGTCCTCAGCAGAACAGCAGAACTCTCTTATGTGCCCAGCTGTGGCTGAGCTGTCAAAAGGGACATAGAAAAATCAAGACCCAGTGGAAAAAGCTTAGGAAAAGTGGGGAAGCGGTTGTCGGATGACAAACAAAAATAAAAAAGCTATCCAGAAGTTAACATAAGTTTCAAATTAAAAAGTTAACACTACAGGTCTTGGACAATTTTTTTCTCTGATTAGCTAAACAAATAAAATGCAAAAGAAAACAATTAGCCCATAATGCACAACCACATATTAGAAAGTTCACTGCATGCGCCCTTCTCTGCTTTCTACTACTATTGTAGAGAATAGAACACTGGAACACAAAACAATTGTGCCAGAAATCAGGAATATCATCAGAATGTATTGTTTGAGGTGGCACTGATACTGCTTTTTAAATTTTTTTTTCCTTCACCCCAGTACAGATATAATTTCAGTCCACGTACATGCACACTTGGCACTTATGCGCAATAAAAACATCTACTTAACAGCTTTCTTATTAGTATTAGGCATATACCAAAAAAAAAAAAAATCAGCCTAAAAACTCTACTTTTCTCCACAGTTCATGACATTTGCACTACATTTCACCCAGTGTTGAGCATGCAGATTAAAAGTTAAATTTGAACATTACAGACTCGTAATATTTTTTTAGAAGTTAACTCCTACCTTTATCATTCTAGAGAGATCTCCAGCATCAGCTAATTCCAACACTATGTTCAGTTCATTGTCTTCAATGAACGAGGCATAATATTTAATTACATTTGGATGATTCAGTTGCTGAGAAAGCAGAATAATAACACATTTTAATGTAGAGCAAGTCTTATCTTTCAAAACTGAGAAATGAAACTTAAGCAAACAAAAAAATCTCTAAAATCTATTTCAGTAAAAAAACAAGTCTGTGCCTATGAGAAGTATTTACAGTTAAATATTCTGCAAGAACATGATGGCATTTCAGGATCAGCATGATGACTGAGACTGTAGTTTTAGTGGATTTTTTCTTCACCCTCTATGCTATAGCACAGTAAACTTATCTGAAACAGGAAAGTCAAATTTTAAAATGGGCATTTTACTGTACATGAGATGTAGTCAATTACAATACAGTGGTTTTAGCAGAAAATTCTACTTGAACATAACTTCTGATTGAAAACTTCCACTTGAAGTTATCCAAGTTTCTATGGGATTTACTTCTCAATGTTAGTTCTTAATGCAATAAAAATTACAAAATTCCTTAATCGAAGCTCACAAAACTCTATGCAGACAATAGTGGTCTTTGGAAGCACATCTATGAAAAACTAAAAATATACTTTGATGACAGCACATTTTTAAAAGAAATCTTTTACCTTAAGAAGATCTATTTCTTTGATGCAGTCAGCACGGGCTTTGGCATCCATTAAATCAAATATCTGTGCACAAAAGATAAAACATTTTCATTAAGGGATTAAAACATAGCATATTGAGTGGTCATTATTGTTATTTGAGAGCACCCATAAAGACACTTCAGTCATGTATTTAACAGCAAGACATCACATTGCAGTAAGAAGTATCACATGCTCTGATGAACTGATTCACTGCTGTATTAATTTTTTCAGCCTGCTTTTAGGCAAGAAGTCCACTTGGAAGCAAAACTGTTCCAATGACTTAATTGCCACTTCCACACATCTGTTCATACAGCAACTCACACTTATTTCAAGTTGCTTCTAATCCAAATGAGGGCCTGCTCTCCCATCACTGCCACACCATTATCACAAACTGATTCTTTCTAGCACAAACGTGCCTTTTTTCAGCTTCCCCTTCCAAATAATGCTTACATTTTTATGCCTTGTCTTAGGATCAGAACTTCATTGTTACCTCCAATTCTCGCTCTCGTTTCTACTCATTCAGCAGCAAAAAACTGATTCGAGTTCTGTAATTTGCTAATTAAAGCACTTTTTTTCTAAGTCCTCATCTTGGCTTCTACAGCCTTGCAAAGTCATTTTTTTCCCTGCCTTCCAGCTGCTCTAAATTACTTTGCAATGTAGAGGAGGCAAATTATTTTTTGCCTCCTCCCTCTAACACCATTACTCTCCACTAATTTCAGGTTGTGTATGGCGTAGTTGTTTCCTGCCTTTAGAGTCTATTTTATTTAATGTCTTTCTATTTTCATCTGCTCCCTTTGTTTTCTAAGATGTGCATCTCCATATACTACCAGCAACTATTCTTCTCAGAAATTATCAAAATTTTACTTTTTCAAGGAATGTCTTCTAATCTCATCTGCTATTTCTTTGTGAATTAAAGAGACAGAATTAAAACCACAAAAAGTCCAAACAAAGAGAAAAAAACCCTAAAACATTCAAACCACTCAGCAACTTCCTGCTTGGCTGGCCTATTGCATTTTAAGCTATCCAGAAGAATAACAGTGGTGCACTAAGAGTTTCAGTAATTGCCATAAGATTTAAGATCCCTTTTTCCAGTTGTATCTTTTCAATGCACATAATTTTTTTTCTAGGTACTGTTCAAGGAAAGATGCCTTATGCACTGTGAAGATTATGGATACCTGGTTCTATCAACTTAAAATGATCACAAGCTCACCAGGTGGCAACTTCCATTTTCTGTCTTGCCACCAACCCTATAAAGTCAACGGTTATCTCCTAAAATGACTGCGTTAACTGTCCATGATTATGAAATTAATCAGAAAGTCCACACATGGCCTGTTAAACCTCCTCTTAATTTTCTGTGTCACTATAAACAGTAAGTAAGTCATTGCTTTAATAAACTGTCTTAGAGACTTCATCCCTAGAACACAGGCCTCACAAGAGTACGTGTGCTCTCAACTAGCTACTATCTCCTTTCAGATATTCAATCTACTGTCTGTAGAAGTGGTATAAGAAAAAAACCATCCTGGACAGGATGCAACACAAATTTCTGGACAGAAAGACAACTGAAATGCCAGGTTTGTAGATAGTAAGAGAAGATTAAGAATGAAAGACAGACAGAAAGATGAAACTACTTACCAAGAAAGGGAATAAACCATCTCACAACTACTTGTACATTAACACCAGGATGATGGGAATTAAGAAGACTGAGCTAGAAGCAATTATTCAAGGAGGAGACTGTGGGGAACTTATCCACTTGTGTTTCTGTTAAGTCACAAGACAGGAATACTAAATTAAAGAAATAATGTAGTAGGAAAAAAAAAACCATGAAGTAGAAGAATTAGCACGAGATAGGAAGGTACAGGTACTAGTTAGGAGGTAAACAGCACCAATGGGAAAGGAAGAAAGTTTATAAGTTACTGTTGGGAATTTCATGGAGAAGAAACAGCCTGCATCTGGTGTAGATCTCAGGTCTGAATGGAAATTTTAATAATTTTGACAACATACTAAAGTCCTAGTACCTTGGTACCGTCTTGAAGGACTGTAATGATTTTTCTAAGAAACAGTTAGGAAAGTTCTTCATATAAAAGGTTGAACATTAACTGAGAAAGTACCAGGAAGGCATGAGATCATAACTGCATCTAACCTGAGAGATGAGCATATGGAAAATTTTATACTCTCCCAAAAATAACACATGAAACAGGAAAAAAGGGGAATGGGTACAATATGTCTTGAAGCCTGACACTTTCACAGAGTTCTAGATAATAGTGAGATAGGAACATGCCTTATAAATACTACAAAAAATAGACATAGACTGAGAACTCCAAACACACTGAAGAATGTAATCAAAGCAGTAGAAAAGAATTTTAGACTGAATACTGTACACAAACTCTGTATTTCTAACATTTGGAGAAATTGCCCTAATCACTAATTCAAGATTCAAAACAAAAATAGTTTCACTCTGTGGAAAAAAAGGAGCAATTGGCATCTGTTAATGACTGGTTCAACACGCTAGGAGCCTTACTCACTTACCAGGAGTATTTCCCTGCACTGAGTCAATTTGGCATGAATTTTCTTTTATTAGGTATGCCTCACATAGGGATAAAAAATCAGGAACTCTCAGAGAGGAACAACAACAGAAATAAAGCCCTAGAATCAGGAGTGTGAAAGATCTAGGATCAAGGCATAAAAAAGACAGAAATTTGTGTATGTTGGCTGGTATTCCCAGTACTTCTAATTCATTATTAAACAGCCTAGAGTAGACTAGACCAAGCAGCTGCTCTCTTGAAAGAGCAGACTTAAGTTTTATAAACACAACTCCCTATACTTTTGCTTCATTTCAGGCAGCAGACTTCAGCTTCAGCTAAACTGGGTATTTCAAATGTTACCGGAATAAAGGAAAGCAAGATAGAAAAACTGAAGCTTTTTGTATCCTTACAACTGTAAAGACATAAAGTAAAGCTTCAGATTGTCTAACATTCTCAAGTTTCTCCATTAGAGTTTGGTCCAGGTCTAACCTCAAGACTATAAATAGTATTTCCCAGAAATGCAGAATTTCTGTTTCACAGAAATTAACCTCCTCCAACAATAACATTAGCAAAACCCAAAACAGCAATTAAAAACCCCATATCACCCCATCCATGGCCTCTGAAGTATCTCCCCACTATAATACTAGATTCAAACAAATTGCAGACATTTTCTTTCTCACTAGATTATCTTTCCATTTCATCAAAGTGCTGTAGATCAGAGGCCCCAGTGCAACAAGCCATGTCAGCTCACAAGGAGTCTATTGAAAACGTGAGAAACCCTCCACGCTTCATCACCAGAAGGTGACTCAACACTGAAGAATGTCTTTCACTGAAAAATGGAAGCCACAATGGAAGATTTTAACTACTGAAAAACAACTTTTCAAGTGCATGTCAAACTTACACAGAGCACCTAGCAGCGAACAGGAGGTTGGTTTTGCAGGAGCTGCTGCAGACCAGATGACCACACAGCAGAAGCTGTCCCTGGCTTGTGGTTTACTACAGACTGGTCAGCATGAAGAGATACCAGAACTTGCATCTCAACACCTTACAGCTTTGCAAGCAGACTAATTCAGCTACTGCTACTCAGCAAGCCAACCTGAAAGGTCAGTTTTTCTCCGTCCCTGGCATGCACACTGTACACAGATCTATCTCACAAACACACCATCTGTAGCCTTATAAAGACAGCACTGCCATTGCAATTAGCCAGCCACAGGACTCAGAAACAAGAATCATAGAATGGTTTGGGTTGGAGGGGACCTCAAAGACCATCTGGCTCCAACCCCCCTGCCATGGGTAGGGTCATCTCCCACTAGACCAGGTTGCTCAGTGCCTCATCCAGCCTGGCCTTAAACACCTCCAGGGAGAGAGGGGGCATCCACAACCTCTCTGGGCAACCTCTTCCAGGGTCTCACCACCCTCACAGGAAAGAACTTCCTTCTTATCTCCAGCCCAAATCTTCCCTCCTCCCATTTATGTCCATCACTCCTATTCCTGCCATCCTGGACCCCATTCAAAAGTCCCACCCCAGCCCCTCTGGCTGCACTTTCCTTGATCTAATTTTTTTTCTTGAACTTGGATTTAGCACAGCAGCACAAGCTCTGCAGTTTGTAACTATAATGAAGTCATTACAGTGAGACAACTTGTGTCTAACCTGGGGTTAGATATAGCTCAGAATTGTGCAACTGTCTCAAGGAAATAAAAGGAGATAAAATAAAGCCCTAATAAAAACCAATGTGATGAACAGCAGGAAACTTTTCAACCAAACTGACTGCTTGAGTCTACCCAGCATAGCCCATGTAGATCCACCACCAGTATCCTCCTCCCAGCAGAGTTCAAAGTGGCATGGTGAGCCTGTACAGCCATTATTGGGAACTACAAGTAATTAGATTACAAGTGTTAGAATTCCTGTAACTGGCTAACAATAAAAACTGCTGCTTTTTGATTAGACTGCTAGGGCATTAATTAGACTAGCAATATGTTCTAACTCTTGACTTCACTTATGAGGTCATGTGTGTCTCTAGTCAGCATAAATTGCACTCTTATTTAAAATTTTAATTATTTTTTCCCCAATACTGACTTTCAAGGACTGTGATAAGATTAATATTTCTACAAAGGAATAGCGTTTGCTGTGGAAAACCTAAAAATATGCAGAAATTATGTTAAATGCTTTTGTGATGTGTCAGATCTCATGAAGACTGCAACAAAAATTTAAAAAAAAATCATCTCTTTGTGATAAGCACTATACCTTAGTCAGCAATTACTGTGAAATTCCTGAAAACAATTAGGCAAATACTGCTTGAGAGAATTAAGTGAGCATATTTAAAGCCTTCAGGTTTTTTTTTCCTCCACTTAGGAAGAACACAAAGTGAATCAAAAAGTCCATGTTTAGCTTTTAGGTTTTAGTCTCCTGTTGCAGTCTACATACAGCAGAGAAAGGAACAGAAGTACAAGGGCACATTGACCAAAAAATTACCTTCCATGTGCTGTTGAACTAAGGGTTCTCTGGTAACTTTGCATTTAATCATCTCTTCAGATTAAAATTTTATTCTTTCAGCATTCTAGAAATACAAGCTGCCAAGAGATAGCAAAGTTTTTTAAATAGTTTCCAATCTACTGTTAAGAAAGTTAGCATGAACTATACAGAGTTGTAAACTGAACAGTACTGGGACCAGTGCTATTTAACATCTTTGTAGGAGATATGGACAGTGGGATGGAGTGCACCCTCAGCAAGTTTGCAGATGACACCAAGCTGTGTGGTGCAGTTGATACACCTGAAGGAAGGGATGGCATCCAGAGGGACCTTGACAGGCTGGAGAGGTGGGCCCAAGCCAACCTCATGATGTTCAACAAGGCCAAGTACAAGGTCCTGCACCTGGGTCAGAGCAATCCCAAGCACAGACACAGGCTGGGTGGAGAGTGGCTTGAGTGCAGCTCTGAAGAGAAAGACTTGGGAGTGTCAGTTGATGACAAACTCAACATGAGCCAGCAGTGTGTACTTGCAGCCAAGAAGGACAAACAGATCCTGGGTTGCATCAAGAGGAGTGTGACCAGCAGGTCCAGAGAGGTGATTTTACCCCTCTACTCGGCACTGGTGAGACCCCACCTGGAGTTACTGTGTCCAGTTCTGGAGCCCTCAACACAGGAAGGACATTGAGCTGTTGGAGAGGGTCCAGAGAAGGGCCACGAAGATGATCAAAGGGTTGGAGCAACTGCCCTATGAGGACAGGCTGAAGGAGTTGGGGTTGTTCAGCCTGGAGAAGAGAAGGCTCAGAGGGGACCTCAGAGTAACTTCTCAGTACCTGAGGGGGTCCTACAGAAAGGCAGGGGAAGGAATTTTTAACATAATATCGGATGGGAGGACTAGAAACAATGGATATAAATTAGAGGGGGATAGATTTAGACTAGACATAAGAAAGAAATTCTTTACAGTGAGGGTGGTGAAACACTGGAACAGGTTGCCCAGAGAGGTTGTGGATGCCCCCTCTCTGGAGGTGTTCAAGACCAGGCTGGACGTGGCAATGAGCAGTTTGATCTAGTGGGAGGTGTCCCTGCCTATGGCAGTTGGGTTGGAACTTGATGATCTTTGAGGTCCCTTCCAACCCAAACTATTCTATGATTCTATGATTCTATAAATGTTGTCATCAGTTGTTACTGTTTTACTGCCATTGTAACCAGAAATGTTACAATACAGTTACAAATTGTTGGTGGTAACATTTTTGTTACAATCAACTTCCTAAGTAAAATTTCCACCTATCTTCACATGAGCAATTAGAGTCTCTAGAACGCTCTGGGCTCAGCAAGGTTTAAAAGCATTTAACCACCAGAGGGAAAGCATCACAGATCACAGAATCACAGAATGACCCGGCTTGGAAGGGACCTCAAGGATCATGTAGCTCCAACCCCCCTGCCTAGCAGGGCCACCAAACAAACACATTTACTAGATCAGGTTGCCCAGGGCCCCGTCCAACCTGGCCTTGAACACCTCCAAGGACGGGGCATCCACAACCTCCCTCGGCAGCCTGTTCCAGGACCTAACCACTCTCCTAGTAAAGCACTTCCCCCTAACATCCAACCTAAATCTTCTCTCCTTCAACTTGGATCCATTTCCCCTAGTCCTGCTATTGTCAGCCCTTTCAAAGAGTTTACTCCCTTCCTGGGTGTAGGTTCCCTAAAGCATCAGGCTTTAGAAATTAAATGCAGACTGTATCTTACCAATTACCAGCTACCAAGTAATTACCAAGTAATCCTCTGAAGTGACAAGCCAAGTTTGAAATCTACTCAATTCTTCTTGCTTGAAAGGACATTACTTTCCCAAGTTTTCCTTTACAGTACTGAAAGCTGTATGCCTTTCTAACACCACTATTTCAGTGACAATTTAACCCACCCTCCACTTGAAATTCAGTATAAAACAAAAATGCCAAGAAGTATTTACAAAGCAAAACACAAACATGACTGCTGTAACATAAACCTACAGATAAGCCAGCAAAACAAAGAACTGAATGCCCATAAATATTGAGATATGATAGTGCGTAGCAATAATGAGTTTTAGAGCACTTTGCCACCCTGGCACCGCATGCTGAGACAATAGTGCTTCATAAAGTGTGAAATTACAAGTGCTTTCCTAAGATTAATTATCTCTAATTCAGGCCTGAAGTAGCAATTCACTGACAATGCATAATAAATAATAAATGTAAGTGCTAGATGAAAGCGTTCATTGTCTGAATCTCTAACACAGGGATCTCCAATTTGGGAATGAAAGGGAAGGTGGAACCACGTAAAACAGAAACATAACAAATCTGGACTTAAGTTGAAATAAGCAGTTTTGCAAAACATTCTAAACTTTGCGTAGCTAAGATTTACTTAAATAGCCCATAAAGTGAACTCATACAGCCTTGCAGTCCCTGACTTCGGAGATACGCAACTCTCTTGCCTTTTGTAAGGGTGATTTGAGAGTTCTCCTTCTATTATCTATGGGTTTCTTACTTTTGCCATTGCTCAGAATGCCACACCATGCCTTAGGACATTGAAGGGTCTGTTGCAAGGTTTACTTGGGGGAGCATTAATTGAGATGTGCTGCCTCTTCCTCAGGTGTGGTCTCCCTGCACGGTTTAGACCCTAGAAGCTCTTCAAGCTTACACTGCTAAGTTCAGAGTTAATCCATGGTTGATCTTTCCTGATGTTCCTTTGACTCAAAGTAATGAAGATCTGGGTTTTTTTTTTAAATTCTGGTATTTAGGTAATATTTCAGTACCACCTCAGAAAACTAATTCCATCGAAAATAGACAACAGTTATAACTACCACCTCCCTAATCACAAAGAAGGAGCATGAAGCACAAAGAGTACAATGACACGAAGAGCCCATACACACTATTTTTTGCATTCTTCTGGTTAAATTACTAGAAAGAAATTCCAAATTAGACCACTTTCACTCTGCTGCATATCCTAATTAGTACTACCTCTTTGTGTCATCTGGACTCAGTAGCAACTACCAATTCAGAAAGAGTGCTTTCTGTCACCATCTGCTTGTCCTTCCTCCCACAGCATCTTATTACCACTTGCTTCTGCTTCCATCGAGTTTCACAGACATACATTCCTACACACTAATATAACATTTATCAATATTGTACACATTTCAGCCAAATAGAATTTTAATAGCAGAAAATAAACAAACATTCCTGTTGGAAAGGTTCATGAGGACTCAAAAACTGGCAATCCTTTTGAGTAAATAATGGCCCAAAAACCAGGAACTCTTTTAAGAGAGGATAACTGAATAATTCTAAGCCACACCAGACCTTGAAGGCAAAGACCAATACAGGGAACCACTGAGCTAATACATATAAGGAAACCAGCTAAATACCCAACCTAATACATATAATGAAAGCAGCTAAATACCCAACCCAGCCAGGAAAATTAAACGGCGAGGGAGTGCAACAGACATGATTTGCAAAATCTGAGATGAAGGAATGTAGGAGTTTGACCATAATATGGCAAAAGGCAGGAAATGGGAAAGTAAAAGAGAGTCCAGGTCTCATTTATGTTACATAGCATAGAATCATATAATAGAATCATGAATGGTTTGAGTTGGAAGGGACCATAAGGATCATCTAGTTCCAACCCCCCTGCCATGGGCAGGGACACCTAGACCAGACTGCTCAGTGTCTCATCCAGCCTGGCCTTACCTCCAGAGAGGGGGCATCCACAGCCTCTCCGGGCAACATGCTCCAGTGTTTCACCACCCTCACAGGAAAGGATTTCTCTTATATCTGCCCTGAAAACAGAACTCGTAGAGTACAGCATTTAGAGACATTGTCTCAATGTGGAAATGTGAAAAGGATTATCAATGCATGAGAGAGACAAGAAGATAGTGAGTCTATCCCTAGTGGCAGAAAGAAGCATTCTGGCTGTTCTGTCCATGCTGAGCTTCCATTAATGAGGCATCAGAAAAAAGGGCAATATTTTGATTTTAATTTTAAAATCAATTAGTATAATTAAAAGCAAGAAGTGCCATCACAGAGCAGAGACATAAGAGCTACTTTGAAAGGTCATCACTTCTCAACAAAAGACATCTACGAAAACAAATGTGATAGTGAAATTAAGTGTTGAGACTAAATTTAACAAAAACATTTCAAGGGAATCTTAGGGAAGGTCACAGGAACACCGTAATAATCAAGATAAGGGCCACAAAGATGATCAAAGGGCTAGAGCAACTCCCTTCTGAGGACAGGATGAAGGAGTTAGGGTTCAACCTGGAGAAGAGAAGGCTCAGGGGGGGACCTCAAAGTAGCTTCTGAGTACCTGAAAGGAGCTACTGAGAGGCTGGGACAGGAGTTTTTAAAAGGATATGTGATGGCAGGAGTAGGAATAACAGATGTAAATTGGAAGAAGGGAGATTCAAGCTGGAGATAAGAAAGAAATTCGTTTCAGTGAGGGTGGTGAGACACTAGAAGGGGTTGTGGATGCCCCCTCAATCCCTGGAAGTGTTTAAGGCCAGGTCGGATGAGGCACTGAGCAACCTGGTGTAGTGGGTGATGTCCCTGCCCATGGCAGCGTGGCTGGAATTAGATGATCTTCAGGGTCCCTTCCAACCCAAACTATTCTATGATTCTAAGAATGTCTTCTGTTCAAAATGAAGCAGGTTTAGTTGCCAGCTACAAAATCTGAAACACTAGTGCCAAATGCTCAGTTCTGTCACGAACCTTTGGAACTACAGCTAACATTTCATCATACACTTGGGAGTTTTTTGTTTAGTTCTTTTTTGCTTTTGTTCCCTATAACAGGTAAGTCTTCTACATACATCCAACCTACAACTCTTTAACCCTAGTGCCTACTAACCACTAAGTATATCCTTCGAAATTTATTAAATTATGGATGGAGCAATGGAAACTATCACCTGTATGTAGACAGAATGGCATCTTCTTCAACAGTTGCAACAATCTTTTAGCAAATTAGGACATCTGATATGAGAATACAGCTATACATACTGACTTTTGAAATGCTGTTAAGAGTACAGTATTCTTAACGCAAACACCATTTATAAAGAATTCACAGTTAACAACGAAAGACTTTACGACTTTCTTTAAGCACCCAGGCATTTCACGTCCACCTTAATTGACATGCACTTCAAGTCACACTTTACCTTTTTGGTTTCTTATGCACTGAAAATGAAGGAAGAATTATCCTAATGTTCCAAGACTGTTGATCAAAGTTCTTAGAATATATTTCAGCTTTTGAAGTAGTACATTTCTGGCAGCTTTCCCAGAAGGGGGAACCAAGTCTCTTTTTTAATGACCACCAGGACTAGCCCTGCCTCCTGGTACTCCAGAGCACAGGAAATCACAGAAATGTTACAGCAATTCAAGATAAGACAGAGAAACTTACAATGCAAGCATAAGCACAGGGAAAGAAAAAGATATTAAAATCCAGAAACATCAGACAAAAATTCATGAAATCATGAATTCATCAAAGGTAACAAAAAACACCCCACCCTTCTTCAGAATTGATGTCAGTATTCCTTCAAGTAACACACTCAACATATCTGAAGAAATCAGAACTGGAATTTTCTTTTCAGTTTTAAAACTAAACAAATTTTCATGGAATTTTCAAAGTAAAGCCAGTGGAGAATTTTTACAGCATAACAAACATCCCTAAGCAGCTCAAAACAGAAAAAGGGAATGGAAATAACACTGGATAAAGGCTTAGCTCAAGCTGCCTTTTGCTGTGCAACAATTAAAAAAGGAGGAGTTTTTAATTTAAACTGTCACTTCTAGTTTAAATATTTTTAAAATCACTAACTGTAAAGACAAAATTTCTGAATGAATAGTCTATCCCCTTTCTTCTGCTGTAATTTACATAAATTTAATGTTTCATGGCCACAGTAACTTAATTAACAATGTTCTATCCAGCAGTACACAACTGTTGTTACATTACTGGGTAAGCAATGAATCTTGAAAATATTCAGGGTCCTCAAAACACACTTTGATCAATAAAATTCACTGAATTCCAGAGTGCACTCACATTTATTTACTATATAGAGTCACACACATATATATTAATCATAAACAAGGTAACATGAACTCAGTTCTGTCCTGAAATCTGAAGGAAACAGCAAGCTGTTCAAGGACAAAATTACTTGCTGCAAGTAATTCTTAGTTTTTTGAAACAGTAATTCCTTTCAACTATTACAAATTTGATTCTTTGATTTATTTGATTCGTCCAGTTCTTCAAGCCACCTGGAAAATGCATATATTTCCATAACATATTCTCACTTTAGGTGCCACTAAATATTTAGGTTATTTATAGATTCTAGGCTTTGTTTAGGACCAGTAATAGAGCTGATTTATATATGTGATCTAACAATTCTGGAATTCACCTCCAATTTCAAAATTTTCAAAGCTCTGAATTGCCTACTATCAAGATTCTAAGCATTTAGAAACACATTGAGATCACATCCAAGTGACATATGACTTTCAAATTGAATTGTATTCAATCATTTTAAATACCTAAATGTAACTCTACATTACCTGGACCTTCTTCAGTGCTACTGGTACTCCATCCAGCAGGCAGGTTGCTCTGTAAACTTCACTGAACTGCCCTCGGCCAATCTTTTTCTCTATTCGGAAATTGGCAAGTGTATTATAGCCCATGTCAGGTCGCAAGGCTTTCTAGAATCAAAGATAATAGAAAAATGTTTGCATTTAATTAGGAAAACTAAAAATGCCATTGTAAACAAGCATTTGAAAATAAGATGGTGTGAACAAAGCATCCATTATACTATTCTTGGCCTAGAAATTCAAAATTAAAAAGTGTTGAGATATATTTAAAATCTTCTTAGCCTCTCAAGAGTCTGAGACATGGAAGAGAAGGAATTCCAGCAGGCTTTAATTTGACGCATTTCTATTCTATGTCCTAGCTCATGTAATCTAAAAATAAAAAAGATAATAATTAAAAAAAGCCACAACACAAGAAACAACACACTGAGCAAGGACAGACACAGTAGACAATAAAGGATCAGATCAAATACTATTATATGAATGTGGATATTTAAATAACCATCCAATAGATCTTTGTATGTTCTTCTGTTGCTCCAGAAATCAAAATATGAGGACACTCTCATTTTATTAAATAACCCAAAACATTAATGCTAGAATGCATCTCAAAACAGATCTAGCTTAAAGAGATATTTATAGGACTTTCAGGGAAAATGTTTAAAATTTCGCATTGCTTCAAGATTTAAAAAGTCTCACCGCAGAGCTGCGAGATATAGACTCTCTAAATAGGCTGTATTTAAGAAGTATTGTGCACTTCCTATTTGAATTGTGAGTTGCAGCCTCTGTCTGCAGAGTAACATGACAAAT
>VZTY01008567.1:21415-38028 GCA_013400935.1 Turnix velox | reverse complement strand
TACTCATTTTCAGATAGATCAGTCTCCAAAAAGAGTTGGTATACAATTTGGCAGAGGGTGCAAGGGAGGGAAAACATTGGTGGAAGACTACAGCAGTATGGTGGCATTCATGGTTAATTTAGACTGTGTCACAATGTGGCTCACATCTTACTTAGAGGTCTTAAAATATGTCCTAAATCAGTGATTTTTTCAAAAAATTTCTATTTGCACACAATTTCCATCATGTTTGAACTTTAAATTTTCAAAATGCCCCAGAAAGTATCAGTGAATGAACTTCAGCACTGATCAAAGGGGGGGACACAAAAAGGCAGCACATAAAGGAAAAATAAAATAGAGAACACTGGAGAAACCACAGAAGTCTTTATTTCATCAAAACATCTCATCTTACTATGCATCCAGGGCACAGCACATGTTACTTCTGCACTGACCAACCCGAGAGGTTCTTGTTCTCCCCAGCTGCACCAAGTCAAAGACATTTAAAAAGACAACTCAACAACCAATTTTCCTTTGCTTTTTTTTACTTATTCACAGAATCAGTTCAAACACAGCTAAACAAATAGCTGAATTGCTGCAATTCAGAGATTCCAATAATTAGTTAAGAATGGAGTGAGACAGATTTTTCCTAATGATGCTTTTCTGCTGAAAAAGAATTACACTGTGCATTCTTTAAAATATTCAACTAGGTTCCTTCTATGAGGATTCTTAACCTATAAAACTAAACTCTCAGTTGAGAGAGAATATTGAGCAGATTAATAGATTAATGAGATGAGAAACAGCAGCAGAGGGTTTTTTTTCTCAGAGAAGTTACCAGTGAAATCCCATGGAAAATCATACTATTCAATATATAAAATGAATCAGAGAATCATAGAGTTGGAAAGGACCTTCAAAGACCATCTAGTCCAACCCCCTGCAGTGAGCAGGGACATCCTGCACTAGATCGGGATGCTCAGAGCCTCCTCAGGTCTCCAGGAACTGAGCCACCCCCTCTAACCTGTTCAACCCTCATTGTGAGGAACTTCCTAATGTCCAGTCTAAACCTGCCTTTTCTAGTTTCAAACCACTGCCCCTCATCCTGTCCATCCATGCCCTGGCAAACAGCAGAGGACCCAGAAAGTAGAACAGCAACACAGGGAAGAGATATGCCATGTTTTAGAGACTTTGTAAACTATTTATCTTCAGCTTAGGGGTTAAAAACCAACTATCATAACATCCCTTCTGGAATGTTTTTGTTGTTTTGGTTTGGGTTTTATTGTTTGGAGTTTTTTTATATAAGAAGTACCTGTGGTTGAAATGGTGGAGCAGTGGGTCCCTGCATGCCTTGTGACTGTTCATCCATTCCGTCACATAAAAGTGTCCCTTATGTCCTGAAAAGAGAAACACAGAGTCCTTATACTGTAATTCAACCTGTATTTACAATCAACAAACAACTGCAGCGTAAATGAAGCATTTCCTCATTCACATATTTGAAGTTTACTAACATTTAACTACTCCAGCCCTGCACTGTTTTGGGAAGGAAGTTTTCTTAGGTTTAACTGTGAAATAAATCACTATGGATACCTGAGCCAGAGAAACAGCTTCGTCTGATAAAAGTTGCATCATCTCAGTGCTCTTCCCAGGCAGTAAACATTTGTTTAACCACATAGATATCATAGAATGGTTTGGGTTGGAAAGGACCTTAAAGATCATCTAGTNTAAAAAGTTTTACCCCAGCCTTTCTGTAGCCCCCTTCAGGTATTGAGAAGCTCCTCTGAGGTCCCTCCTGAGCCTTCTCTTCTCCAGGCTGAACAACCCCAACTCCTTATCCTGTCCTCTGTAGAGAGGTGCTCCAGCCCTTTGATCATATTTGTGGTCTCCTCTGGATCCGATCCAACAGCTCAATGTCTTTCTCATGTTGAGGGCTCCAGAACTGGACACAGTAACTCCAGGTGGGGCCTCACCAGAGCCCAGAGGAGGGGCAAAATCACCTTTCTTGACCTGCTGGTCACACTTCTCTTGATGCTCAGTACCTCAGCTCTATGAGCACCACAGGTAATGGAAGTTATCACTGTGAATGTGAATCTTGTAAATTTTAGGGGAGTGTAGAAGAGCAGTTCCATATAAATAGAAAAATGTTAAATGTATCCCGGAGGGACACAAAAATGATCAAGGGGATGGAGCACTTCTCCTGTGAGGACAGGCTGGGAGATCAGATCGCTTAGCTTTGAGAAGAGAGGGCTGTGGGAGGACCTCATAGTAGTCTCCCAGTAACTCAAATGGACCTACAAGAAAGCTGAAAAGGGTCTTTTGCAGTGGTGCATAGCAATAGAATGAGTGCAACCAGTTTTAAACTGAAAAAATGGAAAATTTGATTAGATATTGGAAATAAATTCTTTATTTTGACAGTGATGAGACACCAACCCAGGTTGCCCCACCCTGGAGGTGCTCATGACCAGGCTGGCTGAGGCTTTGAGCAAGACTAGACCAGTCTACTGGGATTTGTCCCTGCCCATGGAAGGAAAGGGGGAAACAACTAATCTTCATAGTCCCTTCCAACCCAAGCTATTCTATAATTATGGGAGTCCAGAGGGTCATGAAGATGATCAGAGGGCTGGAGAACCTCTCCTATGAAAACAGGCTAGAGAATTGGGATTGATCAGTGAGGAGAAGGCTCCTGGAAGAACCTTATGAAAACCTTCCAGAACTAAAAGGAAAGGTGTGGGGGGGGGATTCTTTAACAGGGAGTTTATTGACAGAATGAAGGATAATAGTTTTAATTTTAGATTAGATATTAGGAAGAAATTTTTTACTGTGAGGGTAGTGAGACACTGGAACTAGTTGCCCAGAAAAGCTGCAGATGCCTCCTCTCTGGAGGTGTTTAAGGCCAGGCAGGAAGGGGCTCTGAGTAATCTGGTGTAGTGGGAGGTGTCCCTGCCCATGGCAGGGGGGTTGGGACTAGATGAGATTTCAGGTCCCTTCCAACTCAAATCATTGTATGATTCTATTGCAGATATTTACCTATGACTAAAGAAGTCTAAGCTGAAATGCTCAGGTGATGAATGTTGACTGAGGTACAATATAACCCACTCATCTCATCTCAACAGTCAGAGCCACTGACTATGACTGGGAAATCGTCTTTTTGAATCTGAGGAAAGGGTAGAAAACAGAGAAGTCATATCATCCTCCATTGCAAGTGGCTTTGTCCTCTGTGCCTTGTTTTTATAATAAAAGAAAGCAAACTAAAGAGATAACATATGTTCAACTACAGAAAGCAAGAAAAATTATTAACTTGTGGATTTATTGTTACTTTTGCCAAGGAAAGGCAAAAATCAGCATTTTCTGCCCATATATGGAAGTCTTTTCATTTTTTTACCCTGCCTTTGTTTTTGAAGGTAGTGGGATAGAATCATATTTTAGAGTCATTTGGCATTTTGATCATACAAAATGCCAAAGATTCAAAAAAAGATGCAAAATCTTTTGTACTGTTTGTCAACATAAGCAAGAAACAGATTTTGCTGTTTGAAGATTGTTCTCACACTGAGGCATGCCTTTCACCTTGATAATAAAACTCCATGTGTCAAAAAATTCTGGTACAATATTTACAATCTTTAAATTTAAATTGAGACCATTATTACTCTTTCAAAGACAGTTTTCAAGTTCTAATTTATGGTGAAAAGACACTAAAAATATTGTCAAAGAGTCATTGATTGTTTAAAATCAAAAAACAAACACAAAACATGTTTAAACGCGACATGTCTATCACTCCTTTAAACAAGCAATTTTATGAGCTTTTTTGCAAATCTATCACCATGATGCAACATTGGTTCATGGAGAACCGACAGCAGATGAAGAGGTGAGTCAACTAAAACATCACCACAAAAAACTTTCAAAAAAGACAAACAAAACTCATGTTTTGTGTTTTTTTAAAAAAACATTCTCATACTGATCATGCAGGAGAAAAAGGACTTCTTGTCTTCACCACACCACTTGCAAAGACAGGAATGTTGAAAGACTCCCTGAAACACATATCATGCAAAGATGACTTTCATCATTTTGAACATTAAAATCATTTGAATTGAGACCAACATGTACACAACAGTGATCACAAGAACACAGGCATATACACTAAGTTTTATAGCTACTAATACTTGGAAGTTATGAGACTTCTGGTTAACTACTGATGCTTTAACTCTTTAGTTTTTTTCACTGAGTCAAAACAGTAGGTGCCACCTAAACATAAAAGATGCAGGATGAAATACCTGGAGATATAGAGAATACAACAGATTTTTCACAGATAATCACAGAATATCAGGGTTTGGAAGGGACCTCAAGAGATCACCTAGTCTCATCCTCCTGTCAGACCAGGAACACCTACACCAGTTCACACAGCAAGGCATCCAGACAAGTTTTGAATGTCTCCAGAGAAGGAGACCCCACACTCTCTCTGGGCAGCCTGGGACACTCTTCTCTCACCCTCACTGTGAAAAAGTTTATTCTTATATTTCTGTGGAACCTCCTGTGTTCCAGCTTGCACCCGTTGCCTCTTGTCCTATCTTTGGAGGTCACCATGAAGAGCCTGGCTCCATCCTCCTGATACTCAACCGTTACATATTTACAAATGTGGATGAGGTCACCCATCAGTCTCCTTTTTTCCAAACTAAAGAGACCCAGCTCCCTCAACCTTTCCTCAAAAGGGAGATGCTCCAATCCCTTCATCATCTTTGTGGCTCTGTGCTGGACTCTCTCCAGCAGTTCCCTGTCCTTCTTCAATTGAGGGCCCCACAACTGGACACAATGCTCCAAATGTGGTCTCGCCAGGGCAGAGTAGAGGGGAAGGAGAACCTCTCTCCACCTATTGATACAGCCATTTCATTTGAAATTCCAATGGCATAGCAAGTCCCTTACTCTACGCTCCTCACAGAATAGCTTGGGTTGGAAGGGACCTCAAAGATACACGCTGAGTCCACTACATAGCAAAGGGAAGTTAGTAAGTTAGTTTATCACACTGTAACTGCCTGAAGTGGAAATAACACGTTTTTCTTTCTACATACATAGACCTTGCTGCCTTAGCAGCCAGCTGTCAAGGAGCTCAGATATCTGCCCATACATCTAAAGATCACACAAAGCAGTCCACAATACAAGGGCACATTTCTGCAGCCCAACAGAAGCTTGGGTCCTATAGAGCACTCGGCTTTCCAATTAGTTCTTCCCCCACCCTATTAGAGGAGAGGTGAAACTACCTACAACCTTCTTACTGAAATCAGAGCAGAGGACCTACTGCTGAAAGGTAACCAGAGCTCACTGCTGACATTTCACTAAAATACATTTTAAAATAATAGTTTTTTTAAAAAAAAGACATCTGTGGAAAAAAAAACCTGAAATCCTTGTGACTTCAGGTCTTGCAATTAAGTCTGTATAAAACAAACCAGTTCAGAAGAAAAATCTTAAATGCACTGCCTAATCACACAAAACATGCCTTTGAAACACCATTTTCAGAGCTTCACTGAAGTGCATTTCACAGTACTCAGGCAAATATGTTATTGGTTTATCAAATGGCTGCTATCCAACAAAAAAATATAGTATTTTCCCCAAGAAATCATTAATAGTCTAAATGGAACACTGTTTCCATTGCATGATATATACTATTGTTTGTTAATTTTGGATCTTAAATGGGGGCATTCAACGGTCAATGTTTCAAAGAGACAACGATACTTTTAAAACTTTTAGACTTGAAAGGGCATTCAGAGTGTTCAATTTCTGCTGAGAATAGGAACACCTTAGTCTCTCTCTTTTTTTCTGCAGAATATAAAAGCAGCTACTCCACAAAACTGCTAACAGGAAGAAACATCAAGTTACATTGTTCACAATGTACTGATCAGGCAGTCACTTTAGTTGCTGCTTGCAAAGGACGGAATGTGCTGTGTTTACTTCTGGATTACACCATCAATTAAGGCAGGTTTTACTATAACCATTACACTGTTTTAGTTAGCTTAGAGCAAAGGCCCTCCAGAAACAACTATCAATTTAACACTGTATATACTCCCTTCTTTTTGGTTTCAACAACTTAGATTCTTCAGCATCTAACACACATTTCAAATGACAAATTTTTGATCCCTAAATTTTTCAAGTCTTTCCTAACTAAATTCAAAGATAAGGATCATCCTCAGCTGAGAAAAAAGAACAACCATACATTAATCATAGAACAGTTTGGGTTGGAAGGGACCTTAATGGTCATCTAGTTCCAACCCCCCCGCCATGAGCAGGGACACCTCCCACTACACCAGGTTGCTCAGTGCCTCATCCAGCCTGGCCTTAAACACCTCCAGGGATTGAGGGGGCATCCACAACCTCTCCAGGCAACCTGTTCCAGTGTCTCACCACCCTCACAGCAAAGAACTTCTTTCTTCTCTCCAGCCTCAATTTCCCCTCTCCCAATTTGCATTCATTACTCCTAGTCCTGCCACCCTGCACCTCATTAAAAAGTCCTATCCCAGCCTTTAATTAATACTAGCTTCCATGGAGGAACACAGGCTACAGGAATATTTCCGTTTGCTTATATCACACATTAACCCTCTGCTACTCAACTGTACAACTTAAACCTAGACAGTCACCCTGATTGAAACCTAGAAGAAAACTCTGCTCTGGAAACAAGAGTTTCAATATCTAAATGCCTTAATATCCAAACCAAAATGTAATGAACAATTATCCATCCCACCACCTGGTGTTAATCACAGCAGTTTACATGGGGAATCCCAAGCACACTGGTCGGATTCCAGCTCTGCTCTCTAGCCACTCCCAACATCCCTATGAAAGCCACATACTTTTTGAGTGGAAATGAACTTCACACCATTTTTTTGTTTGCCAACACAGCAATAACAGCTTGGCCTTCAAGCCTGATGCAAGCAGGTTAAGCAACACTGCTTTATAAAACAAGCTGCTTTTACCTCTTTTAAGGCAAGAAGCTTCTACGTTTGAAGGGAACAGGCTTTCTGGGTCAAAGCTGGCCATATCATGCCAGGTTACTCCCTTCAGCTCCCTTCAGTGTTGGCATACAGAGTGCAGGGTTGCAGCTTATGAATTTTCAAAATGAGTTTAAAAACAGAGACTCAGGGCTTATCCAGGGAAGATTCTGGATGAAGATCCAAGAATGTTGGCAGCTGTAGACTCAGCATCCTGACTCAATCATTAATGTTATGATAAATGACAGCACAGATAAGTGCTTTTAAAGTAAATGGGAAGTCAGAAGTCATGTTGCAAACTAACCTAAAATCTAAATCTATCATAATTCTTTAACATTAAAACACAATTTTTTCCCAGTGATCCATATAAACCATTGAAGAGGATAAGTACTTATGTTTAGATGTCCTAATAGAAACTTTATACTTGTGAAGTGAAAGTCCCTTCAGTTTCTTAGTATTTTAATGCATTCCTAAAGACTGGGAGATACTTAGAACACAGCAGTCCCCACAGAGTACCTCAAAAGCCTTTTGCACTTTCTGTACAGCATGTATCCATAAAGTAGAATAAAACAATACCCCTACCAGCTTGCTTAAAACTTTGCTCACACTTCAAATTGGTTTTGTTGTGCTCCTTTATCCACTTACCCTGGAATGCAACAGGAAAGAGGAAACTCACGCAGGTTGCAGTTTAAAGTGCTAAAATACATTTCAAGAAGTTATTCAACCAATTTTATACCACTCCACATATACTTGACATGTATATTTGGAGTGAGTGGCTAGAGATTTTAATTGAAAAAAACTAATTTCCAAATAATAGGAAAGACAGCACAGAACATAGACAGTGGCTTTTCTATAAATTACTTCTGACTAACATCAACCATTAGCATGAAATCTGCTTACATACACCCATGGGTCATCATCCATTCATAAACTTTCACAGCTTAAAGATTGCATTAGAATTTATGAAATAATGTTGAAATACTTTTAACATTTTAAAATAGTAGTCAATGACTTTCCAATTAATTTCACAATCTGTGACTGGTCATGCTCCTGCCCAGCCTGTGTCCACTTCTTGTTGGTCTGCTGTAAATCAGAAATTGTAAGAAATACATAATCCACAACGTAGTCAATAAAATATTATAGTGAGTTATTTAATTTATAGTGTCCTGTAACATTGCTGATTATTTAAAATACTCATTTATTCAATGAACAAGTATTTTATATGTGCCAAATAACTACCCCACTAGCTTATTATATACTAAATAACTGGACTAATTGCTTTTTCTCACTCTGTGAATAGCTGTTAGATATATATATTAATAAAGAAAAGTATATTTAGGTTGCCAGTCATTTGAACTCTGTCAAGACCTTATTTGGCAAGAGATGAAGTAAACTCAAGACTGGAAAACAAAGTTAACCATTAGCCCAGTAAAGTAATTTCTCCCAATTAGTATACATTAAAAGTGGCATTAAAAGTGGCTGAATATAGATGTGTATACAGAAACAGGATAAGCCTTTATTTTAGAAACAGCTTCTAACAGATTTATACTACCACATCAATACTTCCAACTCAATGGCAGGACATTGTTCCCCTTGCTCCTGTGTAGGACAGGATGTGGACAACACAAATTCTTAGCACTTGTTAATCTAAAAGCAGCTATCACCTACCCATATGGGAAATCTAATATTGATTTCTCAGTAAAGTTACATCCAAATTCACTACTGACAGGCAGTCCAGTCAAAGAAACCAAAAACAACACAAGCAGTTAAGATGGGTTAAGGGCTGGTTTCAGTGGAAGTAACCGTGCCCAAATAAAATCTGCTCACAAAAAGAAGGAATACGTTAAAAGTTCCCACACAATTTTCACATCCATTCATTTTCTCAAGCTTATTTTCATTCCAACCCTGAGGACACGGGTGTGAGTCACCATCACTTCCCAACTACTAAGTCTGCTCTCTGTCCCTGCTAACTAGAGGTGAAAGTCCAAGATCTCCTGCTTCATGAGGCTGCTCCTCTTTCTCTTCATTCACTTGAACAATGTCAAAAGTCATACTTTGTTTATTTTTCCCTCTCCAGTTCTATTATGTCTCTCAAGTAGATGGCTTATCTTGCAAGTTGTATATGCACCAACTTGCCCTTTTTTGAACAATTACTTTGAACTGAAGAAGAATCAGGAACTGAAACTGCTGGGCAGCAAGCTTCTCCTACCTTTTCATCTAAGTTGTGTTCATTGC
Source organism: Turnix velox (assembly GCA_013400935.1). NCBI lineage: Eukaryota > Metazoa > Chordata > Aves > Charadriiformes > Turnicidae > Turnix > Turnix velox. Next base: position 28,858 of record VZTY01008567.1, on the reverse strand, counting down.
AACAAAAATTTCACAGTCTATTTCTTCATGCTGAGTAGCCAGTTATAAAAATAATACCCCTAAATCCCCGCAAAAATTTTTGACTGTGACATAATCATAATTAACACGTGGAATCTAACCACCACATTATCAACACAGGAAGCCCTCTGCCCACATCACACTTTGTTGTGTTATCACCTATATAAAGATACAGTCTTAAGATAGTGTGGACCAATCATGCTGCTTTCCCTGCCCTCATCCTCCAGACACTCCTCTTGCCAGTGGCATTCCTGTGGCTACCCAGATTCCTGGTAACAGAATGAAAACTAGCTGAAAACTAACCCTGACAAAAAGTCACTTCATTCAGGTCCACTTCCTTGAATAGTCCCATTATAGAGACAAGGACAGAACTGTGATAGCAACAACACATCTGAGGGTAGAGCAGCCCTGGCTCAGATAAGGTAGATCTATTGTCAAAGTACTTCTCTAACTTGAATGAGTCCAGCAGAGAGCCACAGAGGTGATTAAGGGATTGGAGCACCTCCATTCTGAGGAAAGGATGACAGAGCAGAGGAGACTGAGGAGTGACCTCAAAAATGTTTATAAATATGTAAAGGGTGAGTGTTGGGAGGATGGAACCAGGCTCTTCTTGGTGACCACCAAAGGTAAGACAAGGGGCAAAGGGTGCAAGCTGGAACACAGAAGGTTCTGCAGAAATATAAGAATAAACTTTTTCACAGTGAGGGTGAGAGAAGAGTGTCCCAGGCTGCCCAGATAGAGTGTGGGGTCTCCTTCTCTGGAGACATTCAAAACCCACCTGTCCACCTTCCTGTGGTGACCTGGTCTTCGTGTTACTGCTCCAGCAGGGGAATTGGACTAGATGATCTTACGATGTCCCTTCCAATCCAAACATTCTGTGATTCTGTGAAATTACACAAGCCAGTATAACAGCTTGGCAATAACAATGTCCTGGTTCTGGCAACAATAGAGTCAATTTTCTCAAGATACAAGGAGAGAACATAGCAAGACCGGTGGACCCAAACTAGCCACTGTGAGTAGAGAGTGAGGGAGCTGGTCAGAGTGGGGGCAGGAATCATGGCACGAGAATAGGCTGGGTTTCAGATTCCTGTTTCTTATATCCTTCTTTTGGGGTTATTATTGATGTTTTCCTCTTTTCTTTGCTGTTCTGATAAGTTGCCTTTACCTCAACACACAAGTTTTCTTCCAGTTCTCTTTCCATCCCACTGGTGGGGAGGGTTGAGGAAGCAGCCACAAGGTTCATCATTGCTCCACTGTGGCAGCATATCACTGCCTTGACAGAGAACAAGACTGTAGAAGTGCATCACGTATCCACATACCCAAGAGTCAGGCCACTAAGAAGCATCAAAACATCAAGCAGGAGGATCAGGCTGCTAAGGTTGAAGTGTTTCAGGTAGGCATGGACTGGCAAAAGTTGGCAGGGCCTTAAACACTGGGGTACATTTAGCAAAAACCACTTCTCTGGCTAACAGATCCTACGGATCAACCTTGCCCTGCTGAAAAGAAGCTATAATGTACAACAGAAGGGGATGAACTCCCCAAAATCCACACAAAGATTTAAGTCAGGGAAAACTGATTGGGTCAGTCCCACCTCAATAAAAGGGAAAACCGTTTGCAGGATTGCTTCCACTCAAGGACCTGGATGTACTTTGTGAGTGATGCAGAAGGCTGGAGAGATCCGATCGGAGTTCCATGGAGGATGAGAAGGGAGAATAAAACAAGCTGTATGATGTTAACTGGAAATTGACACTGTATAGCAATACAGTAATTGCTATATACCTGAAAGGAACGTACAGCAAGGATGGAGTAGGACTTTTTAATAGGTTCCAGGATGCCAAGACTAGGGGTGATGGCTGCAAGTTGGAAGAGGGGAGATTCATGCTGAAGGTAAGAAAGAAAGTCTTTCCTGTGAGGGTGGTGAGACACTGGAACAGGTTGCCCAGAGAGGCTGTGGATGCCCCCTCAATCCCTGGAGGTATTTAAGGCCAGGCTGGATGAAGCACTGAGTAACCTGGTTTAGTGGGAGGTTTCCCTGCCCATGGCAGGGGAGTTGGAACTAGATGATCTTTAAGGTTCCTTCCAACCCAAACCATTCTATGACTATGTAGCACATCAATGGTACTAGAGTAAGAATCACCCAAACTAGTGATGGACTTTGTTGAAATTATATAAAGTGCAGCAGTGATGGGACCAGAGAAACTTCAGGGGCGTTTTAAACGCATCTGTAAAAATAAAACATTCATAGATACCAAAAAAGATTTATTAGAACTCCTTCGTACTGGAATTAAAGATGCAGGACAAATTAAAATGTTGGCAGCACTGTTAGATAAACCTGTTGTTGGTAGGAACAGGAGAAAAAAAACTCAGTTTGGAAGTGTGGCTACATACCACCATGCCATAGCCATGACTGATTACATCCATATTGCTGCAGGTGAAGTAGCACATATAGTATTTTAAGAAATGTCCAAATACCTCAGAAGCCAGTGCAAGACAACACCATGTGGTATCACACTGCATGTGATAGACAAACATTCACAATCTGAAGAAAATATATCTGTAGTTAATAGTTTAATACGTGCACCGCACCAAAGATGATAAAAATCAATGAAGCACCATGCTGAATCAGAACAGAAATGCCACCAGTGTTTAGCAGGCTTTCCATGATCCTCTGACTAGTATTAGTTTTGAATCCTGGAACCTTGTGTGACATTAGCAGGTAACCCAGGATCCCTGGGTCCAGCTGCCAAGCAGCTAACAGCCAGCACATTCACTTCAGAAGCAAAGGAATACTCAAGTTCACTGCTGTTTCTATGCTTCACATTCAGCCACCACTGGCAGACTCAAGATCCATTCCTGTTTCTGGAGTACCCTCAATGTGTGTTAAGCGCTGTGTTTGCAGGCTGCTCGCTGCTCCTCTTCTGAAATCCTACTCAATCTCCTCCAAGCAGCCCACGTACCTAACACTCAGCTCTGAATTTCGGTCAGGGCAAGTACTGGAAGTTCACTGCTGCGAGAACTCCTTTTTTGGATCTGCTCTCTGATGGGGATTAAAATGGTACAGAAGAAGGACCTCTGCAGGACAAAATGATATGGATTTTCCACCACAAGATGTTACTCACTTTCGAATGAACTTTTAAGTCCACCTGTGATATTTCTGCCTTCCAACTTTCAAGGAACCAATAATTTTGTCAACTTATACACAGACAAAAGAACATTAAAATCCACTGAAAAAGACTGGATCATCTACACTTCACAGCACCTAACTCTCCCAAAGACTTCATCAAGGATCTAATATATAAGCTTTACATGTACTTTTATAACACTGTAAAGTAATTATTTCGGTCTGGCATAGATCTAGCTACTAAATAAGACAGCAATAACTTTGCTTTAAAACATTCTAAGTACAGTAAAGCAAAGAGGTTTGAATGCAAACTCCCAAATCCCAAATGATGCAAATAGTCTATTTACTCTGCTACCTACAATTAACAGCAAGAAGTTGCTAATATGATGAGATTAATTACATGCAATCAGGTTCAAACATGATTGTTCATAGTATTTTCTTATGAATTTCTCTTTTTAATGCCTTCTTTAAAATTTTATAACAAATACCCTTATATATGCATGTGTTCTGTTTGCCCAATAGGGAATAGTGGCATTTGAAATATATTGCTTATTTCCCACCTACAGAAATCACGACTGAATCACAGCTGCTCCACACACCAGAAACACACAGGAATACCTTCAGGAGGGAGGCAACTGATTTTAACAGTATCACATCTCCTCAGCTCTTGTAACCAACCTGACAGGAAATGTCATTTTAATGCTTACTTAAAAGAAAACAATTAGTGATACTGTACTTCACTCTAACAGCTGAGTTCCTTCCTGTACAGCACAGAGGATCAAATGTTGATAAATACAGTGAATCAGTGCACTAAAGGCTGCCCTTATCAACACTTTGCTATTTTGGTCAGTTGTTTTCATTTCTATTGCAAAGCCCATAGAATGTAAATAAAATTTCTGGAAATTCACCACTGAACTCCTGTGACTGTATTTGATATTAACCTGCACAAGACAATTCCTCCCTTCCTCACCCCCACTCCCATCATCATTCCTAAACACTGCTCCTCAGGAATCAGGAGGGATTTTTGGACAAGTCCCAGATAATCAGAACTCCTCCCCTGGAGGCAGAGGATAATTTACTGCAGTTTGACTTTTCTCAGCAGACTTTTCAAGGTAAGGTGGACTCATCCATTCAGCACAGAGACCCGGAACTAGGTAAAACTCCAGAGAGCCACAAGGCATCAATGGTGATACAACTGACAGTAGGACCAGAGTAAGTACAGGATATTGTACTCAGCTTATTAAACAGAGGGGTTGTTTGTTTTTTCTTTGCATCCAGGAACAAAATGCCTCACCAAATTCTCTCCTTGGCCATATACACCTGACTGGCTGTGTTTTGTGCAACTGGGCTCAACTCTGCTGCACAAAAAAGAAATGTATGAGTGGGCTATATGGCTCTGTCTCACAACTCATAAGATGCTGCAGCAGGTCACAGTAAAAACAACCTCTTCTTGTCCTCTGTTTTTCATTTTAATTTCTCATGCAGTCAACAGGCCTTCAGATGAACTCTGGTGTCAATTTCTATGGTACAACTGAGATTCTACTTGTCTAATTATGGCAGTCAAACAAAAAAAATATTTTCAGTTGGCTCTTTGGTCTCAAATTACTTTTTAGTCCAATGATTTACTGGTATGTTGAATATAAGATATCACTGAAAAAGGCAGTATCTTTACCCTTACAGTGTAAAAACTCAGTGTGCTTTGAGAAGTCATCTACCCAAACATCAGATATTTATAAATAACCTCATGCTTTGAAATTATAGCACAAGCGTTCTTAATAGATTGTTTTTCCCACTATCAAAAAAAGGGGGGTGGGGGGGGGAAGTAAACAATGTCTCCTTCACTGGAGACTTTCAAAGTCTGCCTGGATGCCTTCCTGTGTGACCTGGTCTAGGTGTTCCTGCTCCAGCAACGGGATTGGACTAGATGATCTCTTGAGGTCTTTTCCAATCCCTGACATTCTGTGATTCTGTGTGACTTTAAGATCTTCCTTTAAAGCTGCCAGATGTTGCTTGTAGGTTCAGCTCTTTCAACTACACAAAACAGTTGCCTGTGTTTTTCAAAGCCCAAGAACTAATGATCATTTTCTACTGCATTTTAGCCCAAGTCTAAAATTTCAAACACAGATGTTTCTGTATCACTAAGTTGAGTACTAGATAGTCTTGAAAGTAAAACCTTTCAGCTTCATTCTTTCTGATTTAGCAGAGCTGCAAATATCCACTTGACATCAAAGTTTATAAATACTTAAAAGATTAGTGATAGTAGGATGGGGCCGGTGGGGTCCAGTGGCAAAGCCAAAGGCAACAGGCACAAACTTGAACACCATCCAAACATAAGGAGGAGCTTTTTGACTTCGAGGGTGGCAGAGCCCTAGAGCAGGCTGCCCAGGAATGTGGTGGAGTCTCCATCACTGGAGATATTACAAACCTCCCCAAACACGTTCCTGCACGACCTACAGTAGGTGACCCTGCTCTGGCAGGGGGTTGAACTAGATGATCTCCAGAGGTCCCTTTCAAGCCTGGTCATTCTGAGATTCTGTGACATGTGATCACCCAAAGTATTTGCTTCACAGATTAACATATCTGTGATTTCCTCTCTTTTCAAGATACCTTGGGAAGTGTCCCTATCCACGGCAGAGGGGCTGGAACTAGATGATCTTGAAGGTTTCTTCCAACCCAAACCATTCTATGATTCTATCATTCACTATCAGTTATGCATCTCAAGCCTGTGATACAACTTTACAAAGGAATCATAAACAGTAGATTCAGCAAAATTACTATTATTGCTGTTGCTCCTCCAGAGTAATTTAAGTAGCTGCATCATTTCATGCACACAACCCCACCACATTTTATCACAAGTAGGCATAACACCCTAAGAATCATAGGGTTGGAAGGGACCTTTCAAAGGCCATCTAGTCCAGCTCCCTGCAGTGACAGGGACATCCTGCACTAAATCAGATTGCTCAGAGCCTCAGCAAGCCTGGCCTTCAGTGTCTCCAAGGATGGGGCCTCCACCACCTCTCTGGGCAACATGAGCCAGTGTCTCACCATCCTCACAGGGAAATCTAATCTAACCCTGTCCTGCTCTAGTTTCAAACCACTGCTCCTCTGTCCTGTCACTCCCTGCCCTGGCAAACAGCCCCTCCTCAGCTTTCCTGTACCCCCTCCAAGGCACCGGGAGGCTGCTGTGAGATCTCCCTGCCACCTTCTCTTCTCCAGCCTCAACAGCCCCAGCTCTCTCAGCCTGTCCCCCTGGGAGAGGGGCTGCAGCGCTCCCATCGTCACATGGCCTCCTCTGTACCCTCTCCAGTTCTGTCCCTCCAAAAAGCGATGCTTCTCACAAAGCAATAAGCAAAACAAAGCACATTCCAACCCACAAACAACCTCCTGAACTTCTCAAAGCAAAGCAAGTCCGGTTCACTGGGACACAAAACAGGATTCAAGACCAGACTCAGTACTACCCAGACGGGTGCCAGGTAAGATAAACAGCAGCGGGGCAAGGTGTCAGGGAATAAAGAGTAAAAAAAGAGGATGCTTTAACTCTCGTTTGCAGCATCTCCCTCCAGGCCTCAGCTCCTCAGAGCCTCCCACAGCCAGGCCCGGCCACCTCACCAAGGCAAAACCCAGCGGCCGCGGGTGGCTGGTGACAACGTTTCCTCATCGCGATGTCACCTGGGGGTGGGGGGTCCCGAGGGCCCAGGAGCCCCCTCTGCCCTGCGGCCGCTGCTGAGGCCTCCCCCAAGGCAGATGCTGCGGAGTCCCAGCGGCACCGGGCTCTCTCGCCCGCTCGGGGCTGTGGATCGCGGTGACCGTGCTGTTTTCACGCCCTGCTGCCCCAAAGCCTGCGCTGGGGGCTGTTCCCCCGCCCGGTGAGAGGAGGGCAGAGGAGTCTAGAGGAAACCAGCTGAGAAATCAGCACGGGAAAGCAGCCCTGCTCGCGGCGGAAAGCCAAAGGCAGGGCGGCCGGGACACAGGCAGCCCGAGCCGCCGCCGGCAGGGCCCGGAGCCGCCGCCACCGGCCCACCTCCTNNCAGAGCCTCCGCCACCGGCCCACCTCCTCAGCGGGCGCGGAAAGTTTCTGAGCCCCGGAGCCGCCCCCGCCTCCCGCGCCAGGCGGAGCGGCACCCACGGCGCCCAATGGCGCTGCGAGCTCCAGCCCCGCCGACCAATGGGGACGGGCGGGACCCCCGGCGGCCGCCCCAGCGGAGAGACGGCCGGAGCCATCAGGAGCGGGGCACCGCCGACAGGGACCCCGCCGTGGCCTCAGCCTCAGCCCCGACCCCGCCCTGCCCGCCCCTCCGCCGCTC
>VZTY01008567.1:0-20756 GCA_013400935.1 Turnix velox | reverse complement strand
GAGAGAGCCGGGGCGGTCGCCTCGCTCCGCCTCGCTCCGCTGGTCCCTCCCGGCCGCCGGCGGCTGGGCCCGGTGTGTGTGGGGGGTGAGCGGGGAGCTATCCGGACTGGCTGGAGGGCAGGGCTGTGGCTCTCAACGCAGGGCTCGGCTGGCTCTACGGGGAACTTGCGGCTCGGTTGAAAAGGAGGTGGATTGTGAGAGTTGTGAGAAAGGGATCCGTTCGTCTGAGCGTGGTTCGTGTTACCGCGATCCACGGGGGCCTTCATCGCTACAGACAGCGCGGGGAGCTCGGCGCTGAGCGGCTGGCGAGCGGGAGCAGGAGTGAGGGACAGACAGCCCCTGGGCAAGGAAAGCGGAGCTTGGGCTCCTGCAGCCGCCCGGCCGCCCGCCGCTACGGCTCTGGCCTTGTCCGCTTGGGGAATACCGCGGGACGGACTTGTCTGAGCCAACAGCCTGTGCCTGCAGCACAGCTGCCACCCGTAACCTGGGCTGCATCTGGCCTTTGGCTCTGCTGTCGCACTCCACCTGCAGTTACTGCGTCTGGCTCTGCCGCCCTCAGCACAGGGACATGGACAGAGAGGGGGCAGAGGATGTCATGAGGATGATGTGAGGGCTGGAGCATCTCTCCTGTGATGCCAGGCTGAGAGAGCTGAGGCTGTTGAGGCTGGAGAAGAGAAGGGTCCAGGAGACCTCACAGCAGCCTCCCAGTGCCTGAAGGGGCTACAGGAAAGCTGGGGAGGGGCTGTTTGCCAGGGCATGGAGACACAGGATGGGGGGCAGTGGTTTGAAACTAGGGCAAAGCCAGGTTAAGTTAGAAGTCAGAAAGAACTTCTTCCCCATGAGGATGGTGAGACACTGGCCCAGGTTGCCCAGGCAGTGGGTGGAGGCCCCATCCTTGGAGACATTGAAGACCAGGCTTGGTGAGGCTCTGAGCAACCTGATCTTATGTCATACAATCATAGAATGGTTGGGTTGGAAGGGACCGTAAAGATCATCTAGTTCCAAGCCCCTCTGCCATAGGCAGGGACACCTCCCACTACACCAGGCTGCTCAGTGCCTCATCCAGCCTGGGCTTAAACACCTTCAGGGATTGAGGGGGCATCCACACCTCTCTGGGCAAACCTCTTCCACTGTCTCACCACCCTCACAAGAAAGAATTTCTTTATCCAGCCTGCTCACTGCAGGGGATTGGACTAGAAGGCCTTTGAAGGTTGCTTTCAATCCTATCATTCTTTGGAATTTTGTATTTAAATTGTAACAATCTGAACTGTTAGTCTTCCCCCTAATATATCAGCTGGAAGTGGCTGGAACTCCCTTTTGCTACAGTTCAAGAAATAGGAGCAACATAAACTTTAAAAGACCAGACTCTTGGTGCACCCTGTTCTTTCAGCTTCTTTTGCAACAGCCCTGCGGTTAAATAGGTTAAAAAATACTGAAATCCAGAATGCTGCTTGTTTTCCAGGTTCTTGAAAGTTAAGCCTGCTTCAGGATAAGGAAAAGGCAATTAACTCCACAGAACAGTCATCTTAAGAACAACAATGAGGGGAAAGTATGAAAACTTAGCTCGGCTTTCCTAATAAGATTATAAATTATTGTGATCAAATGGCTTTTTCCTCGGGTGTGGACTCCCTCTGTATAAGACAGATATTCTGTCAGAAAACAGTAGCTTTAAACTGCCTTGAATCAGGCATACTTTATTTTGTCCAGAGCAAAGTCTCATTTCAGTTCTCATAAGGGTTGAGTTTGTTTTGATTTTTTCCCTTTGTAATAGGTAAGATTATGCTTGGTTTATGTCTCTTGTGGAACTAATAGGGAAAGAGCCAGTGTTTCTGGGACAAGTGTATTCACCTCTGTACAAAATTGCACTGTCTGCTTCTGAGGTGAATTTATCAGCTTCGAGCAGCCTGCATGGCATTCAGTGATAGAAGCTCTAACACAGTTTGCAAGGAAATTACTTTTTTACTGGCTCTCATTTCTCTGATGTTAACACATTTATTAGCCATTCTGCACATTTTTTCTGTTATAGCACAGGCTTATTGGATGTCACTTGCCAAATACAGTGTCAAGTTGACTGTTCTACCTGTGGACTCAGCCATAATGTTCCCATTTGAAGTGCATTTTTGGTTTCTTGAAAGTACAGCCCAAAAGAATTAATTGGAATCATGAGTAAGCACTCCATGGGTTTTTTTCATGTATCCCAATTTTGTTTTTCAAGAAACTGTCTTCAAAAGCAGTTTCTTGAACAAGAATTCCCTGGCTTGTTTTCTTGTAAAAATAGCAATACTTTAGGTTTTCCCACATACCTAAGGGTGAAAATTGGATGGGTTTGCTTTTGTTTAATCTGGCTGGATTTGGCTTTTTTTTGTCTTTCATGTTGTTTTTATGTCCACTGTGCCTCCTCTCCCTTTTCTTCTCCCTTTCCTTTCTCTTTCTCTCCCTCTCTTCTCCCTTTCCTCCACTCTTATTTCACTGTAGAGGCTGTTACTACATTTCCATAATATTTGGAATTCTCTGTTTAGCTGCCTGGATTCAATATCAAACAATGAGAAAGGTGCCAGGGAAAAGCTACTGGCTGTGAGGTAATAACATACTGGTGAAGATGTAAGCCAAGTGTTAAGACCTACTCCCTGGATGATTTCTAATTTATTTTCCACTATTATCTAGGTTCTTGAGATGTTCTGTTAATGATAACAGAACAAAGTTAAGACTCAGGAAAAAATGCAGATTTCAAAACATTAAAGCTTTCAGTTCACTGGGACAGAGCATGGGAGAAGATGTCTTTAGGGTTACAGAGGTTGACAGCATAACATAACAGCTCACTGGTTAGCAATCCTTTTATTTCTTCAAATCAATAAACTACAGTAAATTAATCAAAAGGAACAACTGCTCTGCTTTAAGTCCTTGAAGCCTTGAAAATTCAGGCTTCGAGTTTCCCTCTCCTGATTCTTTGTTGCTAACAGTAAAAAGGCTGGGACAGTTGCCTGTGACATGATAGGGGAAATCAGAAAGGCTGTGTAGGCAGGAGTAAAGAGAATGAACAGTTATAACTGGGCAGGATAAATATTAGGATAGATCCTTAGAATGTAAGCTTTTATACAACATAAATCCTTAAATGGAGCAATTTATCAGAGGCGCTTGGAGAACTCCCAGCATGGACCAAACAGGGCACCAGACCTTCTTCAAAGCTTCTGTATCAAAAGAATCATTTCAGAATTTTAATCAAAATATATTCAGATTCTATGCTGTGGTAGAAGAGAAAAGGCCGAAGAAGTTTCCCATAGCAACAGTAGATGTTGAAAAGAGGACTATGTAAAATCAAGGAAGTTTGTTAAAAGTAAATTAAAAAGAGTAGCCCAAGGAGAAAATTACCTATATTAGAATTTATAAGTATCTGCTATCTACCAAAGATAGTAAGAGGACCTCTGAAAGACTGGTGGAGCTGTACGTAAGAATACAGTATAGCATCAAAAGCAGAGAGGCCCTCCTAAAAAACTTCTGTTCCGATGAGAAAAACAGAAAATAGCAAAACCTCTGAAAAGCTAAAAGTAAAACTGTAAAAGGCAGAGCAAAAACATTTGAAGGAAAATGTTGGTAATGCTACAAAACTTTATTGTAAAACCCCTTCCAGACACATCAGAAGCAGGAAGGATGCAGGTTAAAAGTACAGATCTATTTTTTAAAAATCACAGAACAAGACAATAACCATTGAAACTGTAAATCAAAAAGTTATGGGCAGGACTGCCAGCTTCAAATCTCTGTTTAGTGTTCAGACAATTACTGAGGAATGAGATTGTTTCTTACTTTTTTCCAGAGGTGATTTTGTTTGCCATCATTCAGAGATGAACTATGTCCTAATGAAAAACAAGGTATTCTTTTTCATATAAATACTAACACTTGTTTAGAAACTGACTGTACAATTTATTGCTAATCCTGAACCTTTTGTTTAGCAAGGCAATGCCTGATTGTACAACCAGCATCTTAAGATTTAATTCTGTTCTTAAAATTGTAATTAAAAAAAAAATCTCCATGCAATACCTCTTCCTAAATTTTTGTGCTATATACATAGTCACTTTGGAATATGTTTTTTCCTTACAAAATTCTGTTTTAGAGACATTTCTACCATATTTGAGTTACACATGATAGCAATGACTCTCTTCAAGAACACAGCGACAGACCTACTTGTCTGTATTACACCTGACCTCAGTTGTTCATATTTAACAGATATTTACCATAAATTCTTACAGATCAAGCTACTGCTCTTAAGATACGTTTTTTTCTGCTAGTACATCCTCTATGTCTACCTAAAAGTCCAATTACTTTGGAACATCTTAAATTTCTTTACCTTGAGAATTCTGTGACAGTGAACCTCTTATCAGTGGCTGGGTAGTACTCCCTTTACATTTTTTTATTATTTCATCTTATCAGTTAACTGATTACCCTTATCTCAGTGCCAGGGCCTGTCTAATGCTATTTCCAACAGTAGAAACTATTTAACATGTGTCTGGTAATAACCCTTCATACATGAGGTTCTTTCACAGTAAACCAGAAACTTTCTCAATCAATACTTTGGGTTGGAAGGGACCTTAAAGACCATCTAGTTCTAACCCCCTGCCACAGGCAGGGACATCTCCCACCAGACCAGGTTGGTCAGTGCCTCATCCAGCCTGGCCTTAAACACCTCCAGGAATTGAGGAGGCATCCACAGCCTCTCTGGGCAACCTCTTCCAGTGTCTCACAACCCTCACCATAAAGAATTTCTTTCTCATATAAAAGGAAGTCTTATAGAAGCAGGTCAGCCATTTCACTTCCAAATAATGATGATGTCTGTGTATCCAAGGCAGTAGTGTTTACAATATGGCACAGGTTTAGAAGGTGCCTTCAGGTCTATAAACATGTACTTGCCAATAAAACCTGTATATTTGGTGTCACTGAAGTCCAGATTCTGAGCCTGTGCAATCCAGTGTAGCTGCTCTGACTTCAGTGGACTCGTGCTGATTTACACAGCTGAAGACCTTTGATCTGTGAATTCTAACTCAAAAAAAGGAGAAAATTTAGACGAATTTTTCATTTCCTCCAGTAACTCATGGAAGTTGGATTATGCTTGAGTTGTCATCACTAGAAAACAAAAAGGCACAAAATTCTTAAAGAATATCCATGGCTGTTATACTTGAAATCAAAATAAATACCTTTACTGGATCCATATGCAGAATCACATTAGCTTCAGTGGGGTCTAGGAAATTAAAAAGTAGTGTCTAAAAAATTTACTGAAACTTTAATTAAAACTTATGTTTACTCCTCCCACCTGACTAAATCAGACATCCACACTGTTGTACTAGCAGTGTTGTCTCCCTGAAGAATCAATAGAAACAGCTTATTATTTTTATGTACTAGCACAAGTAAAAAGAAGAAAGTTTATAAAATATATTGGGATTTTCCAGTGGAAAGTAACTTCCAATGTTACTCCATAAGTTTCATTCAGATGGCTTCATTCAGTCTTTCCATACAAGCTTGACCAAATTTCCTAATCTCTCATTCTAGCCTTTCAGCCAGAAATAAAAAGAAGATAAAGCAGCATTTGTTCTCCTGGCATAGTTTCTCGTAGCCTGTGTCACAACTGGTTAGGGAGCAACTCCTCCAAACAAGAAGTGTCTCTCACCATGTCTTTGCACTTTGCCTGGCAGAATGCAGCCTGTGCTTGTGCTGCAATGCAAATAAATCGTCATTTATGATGATGTTGGAAAGGTGTTGACAGAAACAGAGCCAACGGCACCAGTGGGGAATAACTATTTGTGGTAAAAATAACTATTGTCAGTCAAAAAAAAAAAAGCAAACTTCATTTCCAGTGTTTAATCATTATTAGCCAGAACTCCCAGTGATTTTCAGTGGCAATTTTGCTCTAATAAGGACAGCAGAATTTTTCTACTGACTTAAGGCTTTGGAGCCAGCATTAGAGGAAAAAAAATCCCCAGAACAAGTGAAATAAATATTGATGGCATTTTGCAGTAAAATGAGAGTGCATTTTATAGGTGGCTAGCAGCTTGTAATTACCCTTCGTAAAACTAATCCTTTCCCTGTGGTTATTAAAATGTTTCATGTATCAGTGAGCCATAAAAAGGACTCGCCACCAATCTCTTAACTTGCACTAAAACTGAGAAATGTCCACTTGAGTCATAGCTCCCAGTGCCAGTCCTCTTTCTCTGCCTGCTATTAGAATTCAAAGTCTCTGAGGGAATTAAAACTAACACATTAGTTCCTAATTAAATCCAAAAGGGATGTTAAATGTAACCAACTAACTTTATAGTATTTCTTGGGAATATGGTCTCAAGAGGATAAGGAAGGAACAGTGGCTTTCAGTTAATGGCTTTTCATCTAACACACAGAAAATGTCTGCAATGTTCTTTTGACCCTTTTTAATTTCTTCAAGGGGCACATTTGACTCTTCAAACTTTCTCCTACAAATATATTTCAAAAGTTGCTGCAGGTTTTTAGTAATTAGGTGGGATAAAGAAGTACAGTCATTACTATTGCAGTCCTTCTTACTTCAATTAGTATTTGTAATCACATTAGACATGTTTTCAGTATCCAGAGAGGATGCCTGATCCCTACAGCTATCATGAACCATTAACTTTAATTAAAATTTACAAGTCTAATGTTGTTACATCTGCTAAAAGCATTAACTGCTATTTTAATTACCAAAATGTTAATGGTGCGTTAAAATATGAATGTTCCCTTTTGACAGTTCATTTGTGATTTAATTATTTATTTTGGGTAGAATTTCTCCTAAAAAAAAAAAAAAAAGAAAATGGCATGAAAGCATAAGTGAGACATAATAGCAAAAAAAAATTAATCTAAATAGAAAACTTAATACTTTCAGCAAACTCATTTTTATCCTTTGCTGCACCCAGAATAAAATACAGGTCACTTGTGTTGTGTCTAAGATGTTATTTATAATTGCAGTACATTCTTTTGTTTTTACTTTGTAGAGATATCTGATCTGCAGGACATAGACCTTAAAACCACATAGCTGAGTACTGTCCTTCTTTTGGCCCTATAGAAACTTCCCCACAACAAGATTTCAGGAATTCACATCAGTAACTTCTATTGAATTTACAAAGTTTCCCCTATGCAATTAATTTCAAAATAGATTTTAAAAAGAAAATGTCTAGAACTCAGTCCTAAAGCTACTGTACTCCCTATCCCGAGAGTATTTGGTTTAAGTATAAGACTTTCTAAATCACTACCTTTAACAAGGTATAGTATAGTATTTGCTGAAACTCATCAGAAGAGAATAGAGATCTCTCACTGAAGTAAACCTGTCACTTGTTACATTCCATGGTAAGATACTCCTCTGTCATTCCTAAAGGCATTGTCACTGAAAGCAATAAATGAGAAAGTTCTGGCAAACTAAGGTTAAATATTGTTACATGTTTCTCTCACATCAGGTTTTATTTCAATGGCTGAAGTTAGCAGTCTGCCAATTATTTCTTAATGTGGTATTAAGTAGGTACTGTTAGATTTCATGCCATACTCTATTTTATCAGTTCACATAAGGAAAGCTTAATTTTGCCTGTAGATCTTCTATGCTACATGTCAGCTGCACATTCTTCACTCTGCTCTACTGAATACTGGGACCAGGCAGCTGTTTAGTGGCAAATGTATGGTTGGTTCTATAGAGCAGAGGGAGAAGGACTTTTAGAGATCAGATGCCCACTACACAGATTTAGGCAGTTCATTAGGATAATAAAGTTTTCTAAACCTATGAGACACATTGTTCACAATGTAACATTTCAAATTACTGTTCCAAGACTATTTTAGCATTTTTTTAAAAACTAGATCAGTAAGTTCATTCTTATTATCCAAAAACTATAAATTTGTGTAGATGACTGCAAGCTGTCAGTAGACTGTGGGTTATCTAAGATAATCCCTCTTACTTCTCCTCAGCTAACCCCTTCCTCACCTCTGAATTTTCTCTCTGCTGTGTAGTAGAATGAGGTGCTGCCACTAATAAAATAGGAGTTTATATGTAATATAATTTGAGCTCTTCTTCTTTGAGGTAGGCTTTATACCATCCAGAGGGACCTTGACAGGCTTGAGAGGTGGGCCCAAGCCAACCTCATGAAGTTTTAATGAGGCCAAGTGCAAGGTCCTGCACATGGGCTGGGTCAACCCCAAGCACAGACACAGGCTGGGTGGAGAGTGGCTTGAGTGCAGCTCTGAAGAGAAGGATTTGGGGGTGTCAATGGATGAAAAATTCAACATGAGCCAGCAGTGTGTGCTTGCAGCCCAGAAGCCAATTCAGTCCTGGGCTGGACCAAGAGAAGTGTGACCAGCAGGTCAAGGCAGGTGATTCTGCCCATCTACTTGGCTCTGGTGAGACCCCACCTGGAGTTACTGTGGAGCCCTCAACATAAGAAGGACATTGAGCTGGTGGAACAGGTACAGAGGAGGGCCATAAGGATGATGAGAGGGCTGTCCCTTCTGAGGACAGGNGGTTGCCCAGAGAAGTTGTAGATGCCACCTCGCTGGAGGCATTCAGCACCTGGTCTAGTGGGAGGTCTCCCTGCCTGTGGCAGGGGTTTGGAAACAGATGATCTTGAAGGTCCCTTCCAACCCAAACCTTTCTATGACTCTTTGATTCTTCACTGCTATTTAGTAATAATATTGAAACAGGATGTTTTTTAACTGTAATATTTCACTATCTACAAGGTGTACCTGCTCCTGTTATGTACTGATGATAGAATTCATGTAGAATTATCCTCCAGTGTTAGTGTTGGTAGATAAACCTATACATACAAGCTTATTAAAATCAATCTTGAAGGTCCCTTCCATGTATGGAAAAATATGAACATGTATCATTAAATATTCTAATTAGATATCTAGAAATGTCCCATTTTTTGTTCTATAAACCTCACTTCTGTGGATGAACACATTCAAGACCCATCCCTAGAGCCTTGTGCTTCTTTTATCTAACCAATCATCCCTATCTCTTTGGTCTGTTTTTTTAATCATGTCTTATGCAGTGAACAACAGCAATATCCTGTGGGATTTCCTTTTTGAGTGAAATAATGGAATGTATCAGTTTTGTTATAGATACTTTCACAAAATACCACTTCATCAGGCAGGACAGTGCAGTTGAAATTGAATTTGGAAGGTTCCTGTATGGGTCTGCCTAAAAAAAAGTACAAGAAAATATCAATAGAAACTTTTCTCTGGAATATCCACAGTAAATCAGAGTGAACCATCAATGATTTACCTACTCCTGTTGCTGCTCAGTTGCTGGCTTTTTCCCTAGTAAAAAGTCACCCATTACATACAAGCCACCAAATGAAATCTATACAGGAAGACTATCCTCTGTTGATCACTAACGGCAACAGTGTTCCAAGGATGTTATTGTTCCTTGATTCCTCGTTCTATCTGATTTCCTAAAGGTGGACAATTAAACATTCCACAAAAATTATGCCACCAGAGATCATTAAAATCATAGAATCACAGAATCGTAGAATGGTTTGGGTTGGAAGGGACTGAAGTGATCATCTAGTTCCAACCCCCCTGCCATGGGCAGGGACACCTCCCACTAGACCAGGTTGCTCAGTGCCTCATCCTGCCTGGCCTTAAACACCTCCAGGGATTGAGGGGGCATCCACAGCCTCTGTGGGCAACGCCTTCCAGTGTCTCACCACCCTCAGAGAAAAGAATTTCTTTCCCATCTCCAGCCTGAATCTCTCCTCTTCCAGTTTGCATCCATTACTCCTAGTCCTGCCACTTGTTCTCACTTACTGGCATTTATTTTTTTTAATAGAATTCTCTGTTCTCTCTCCTCCCTATCTATAGGGTCAGCAGCTCTCCTGGCACCTTGACCAGTGCAACAGAGACCCCACTTCTTAATTGAAATGTCACTTCTTAATTGAAAGTTCTTCCTTGCAACATACAATAGAATCTACAGAAATTCACATAAAATTCACTGATACCAAAGACACAAAAACATTGCAAGAGTCTGTGGTGAGAAGCAGCCAGTAAATGAGCCAACTTCACCTATATAACAAAGCCAAACAGAAAAAGTTCCTTCCTTTTGACTGCTGCCTCCAAAACCCCTCTCCATTTCTCTTGAACCCTTGCCACCACCTAAATGAATTCCAGAGAGCACTGGGAGCAAGGCTTGGAAACACTTCAGCAGATGAACCACTTCCTGAAAACTGAAACCTTTGTTTCAAAACCAGATTCAGCACAAGCTGACTCACAGAAGGCCTCAAGTCAGAACTTCCTTCTCTCTACTGGATTCTGTCCAAACAGAGAAAACTTGGAGAGAGAAAAAAGAATGAATTAGGAATCTTGGTACAAACAAACAAAATGTCTATGAAATATTGGTGTGCATCTGCGCTGACACAAGTAAAAAGAAAATCATCATTCATTCAAAGCTGCTCCTACTTTCTGACAGGTTGTAATGATTGTTAATGGGACTGACATTTCCACTGTACAATCAAAACATATTCTTCAAAACTTATAGCATAATTAACATTACTTATCACAAAATTCACATCAAATAACATCACATTAGAAAGATGGATGGAGCTAGAGAAGAGCATCCTGAAAAGCAGCTTGTCCAGGTGTTGAAAGTGAGCCCTGAGAAGGTATCCAAGCCCACATTGGGTTACTTCTCTCAGTCACAGAAATCCTCATTGTCTTCTGCCATAGCAAAGAGAAAGGTTACAGGCACAAACACAGGTTTCAGGGACTTGTTTCTTTTTTGTACACTTTCTTAATAAGATCAGCAGTTGATTAGCCATACAGAGGACATGCTGCTACATGTCATAATTCCTATGAAATGGCAAAAGAGACAGCACAGACTCACAGAATGTCAGGGACTGGAAAAAGCCTCAAGAGATCATCTAGCCCAATCCCCCTGCTGGAGCAGGACACCCAGACCAGGTCACACAGGAAGGCATCCAGGTGAGGTTTGAATGTCTCCAGAGAAGGAGACCCCACACCCTCTCTGGGCAGCCTGGGACACTCTTCTTTCACCCTCACTGTGAAAAAGCTTTTTCTTATATTTCTGTGGAGCCTCCTGTGTTCTAGCTTGCACCCATTGCCCCAAGTCCTGTTATTGGGGGGCACTGGGAAGAGCCTGGCTCCATCCCCCTAACACTCATCCTTTCCATATTTATCGACACTAATGTGGTCACAGCAGGAGAGGTAGGAGCAAAGTTCATGTTGTTTTCACTTACCTGGTTAGTGGGATTGGGGTTGGTCCAAGTAGCCTAAGATTAGTCAAGACAATAATGGAGTTTGACTTCTGAATTTTTTACATTCATATCAGTTCATATAGGTGATGCAAGTTCTATTTATCTTCTTAACAAACTCCTCCCTCATTTCCTAGAACAGCCTAGAGAAGAGAAGACTCAGGGAGGAATCCCGCAGTAGCTTCTCAATACCTGAACGGGGCTACAGAAAGGCAGGGGTAGGAATTTTTGATAGGATATGTGATAGAAGGACTAGGAATAATGGATGCAAATTAGAAGAGGGGAGATTCAGGCTGGAGATAAGAAAGAAATTCTTTCCTGTGAGGGTGGTGAGACACTGGAAGAGGCTGCCCAGAGGCGTTGTGGATGACCCCTCAATTCCTGGAGGTGACAGGGGGGTTGGAACTAGATGATCTTTAAGGTCCCTTCAGACCCAGACCATTCTATGATTCTGTGATTCTATACACACATCTACATACAGATGTTTTCAGAAGCATCATATTTAATGCATATAAACATTTCTGCCAGTCTGAGGATCATCAGTCAGAGGAAAGACTTGTGCAGAGTTAACAATGTGATCTCTTTGCTGAACTAGAGACATGAAGGCCTGCAACAGCTTTCCAGTGAAACAAAAAACACTAATTACTTTTAATATGGGGTGCTGTGGTGCCTAAGCAATGACCCGTGAGGTGTTCTCCAAAACTAGAGTTTGTGTGTCAGGGGGGAACCTCAGAGACCATAACCTAATAATTTCTTGTTCTTTGCAAACTCTTAAAAGGAACTGGATGGCTTTTGGGTTTACTGTGGGAGGAGGAAGAGGGGGAAGGAAGGTGGCTATCAAATAGTTGCTAGAAACATGCTAAATAAAAGGCATAGATAAAAAAAAAAAAAAAAAGAAAGAGCCTACTTTTATAGACTTTGATGTTTCCAAACACTTTTTGTGAATTTAACAACAAAAAAATAAAGCAAACTGAGAATGTGTTGTCGTGACTTTTATAACACCAAGCTCTTTTATGATTTTTTAATGCTCTGCTGACAGATATATGAAAATGAGTGCAAAATGCACAGAAGAAAGAAAATAAAACCTCGCTGTAGGATTTGCATTGACAAAGAAGAAAGTATAATTTCCAGGCACTGACAACAGCATAAGCATGGCGTAACTTTCAGCAGAATTGTTTTTGCAAAACACCAGTATGTTTCACATGCTTCAGCTTCTAATATGTCATTGTTTAATCAAAGAATTATGGGGTTTTTCAGGCACGTGGGAAAGTTAAGAAATAGGAAGCAAATTGTAGCACTATTAGAATGGCTTTTTAAAAAAATAAACTTGTTTATATTGTTCCCTAGAATGAGCCAGAAAACAAAATAGCCTACAGATTTCCGTACAGCACATGAGCTTGCACAAAATATGGTGAATAAATCTTGTACTGAAGTTTTATGTACAAGTGTAATTACATCTGACATTTCCATTCATCACTTTCTGAGGATTTGTGCAGGAGATAGGTGGCAGACATCAAATCTTCTTACTGAATCTAAGTAGAACTAAATTTCGCTTCACTTAATCTTGGTTTCTTTCACTTAATCTTGGTTTCTTCTTCTTCTTTTGCATGCTAAACACTAAATAGCTCCAAAAAAATTTTAGGAAAAATGCAAATTTATGCTTTCTTGGTCTAGGGCTTGTCTACAGACCACCTGTAATGAATTAAATGATCACCCAAGTATAAATACACATTTTATTAGGATTTAAATTGTTTATAATATTGGTTTTATATTACATAGAAAAGTATTGGAACATATGTTTTTATTTGAACATCTATAATCCAACTGAAATTGAATACTGAAATTAATCATACTGAAATTGCTCTAATCATTGAATCATAGAATGGTTTGGGTTGGAAGGGATCATAAAGATCATCTAGTTCCAACCCCCCTGCCATGGGCAGGGACACCTCCCATCAGACCAGGTTGCTCATTTCCTCATCCAGCCTGGCCTTAAACACCTCCAGGGATTGAACGGGCATCCACAACCTCTCTGGGCAACCTCTTCCAGCATCTCACCACCCTCACTGTAAGGAATTTCTTTCTTCTCTCCAGCCTGAATCTCCCCTCTTCCAATTTACATCCATTACTCCTAGTCCTGCCATCACATATCCTATTAAAAAGTCCTGCCCCAATCTTTAAGTACATTAAGAGGTCCTAAATTGGAAATAGATTGTCATCTTGCTAGCTATTAAGCTAACCATTTTTTCTTGATGTCATTTATCTACATAGTGTTATAAGCACTATAATAAAAACAAAATACAGTATTTAAAGAAATAAAAGTCAAGCTTCTATAGAATTTTATCTCATTGAGTGAAATAGGAGAGTGGCTTAAATTATCAAGGTACCACACCTCAATTCTAGTTCATAAAGGTAGTCAGTGATGACTATCAATCTAGCTGTTCAATTTCCATCTTGGGTAAATTAATTTCTGCTTCCAAAAAGCTATAGTCTGTGTCAGAGTACTTCTCTGCCATATTCATCATATGCTCATATGTCACCAATGTATTTTATTTCTTATGATCTCTACCACATCCTAGATGTGTTTGCATCTGTAAGTGCATAAAGTAAAATTACACAGTGCGGTCTACAGCAGCCAATCTTCAGTTCTACACAGGAGTAAAGATACTTCAACCAGCCAAGGTGTATTTTTTGAAAAACAAAAGCATTTAAGTCATCTGAAAGCACACAAAGTTTAGGTGGTTGTGAGACTCGATCAAGAAATGTCTCTCTTATGAGGCTGGGCTGAGAGAACTGGGGCTGTTGAGGCTGGAGAAGAGAAGGCTGCAGGGAGACCTCACAGCAGCTTCCAGTGCCTGGAGGGGCTACAGGAAAGCTGAGGAGGGGCTGTTTCTTTAAGCATATAGAGATAGGACAAGGAGCAATGGTTTGAAACTAGAGCAGGGAAGGGTTAGATGAGACATTAGGATGACGTTCTTCCCCATGAGAATGGTGAGACACTGGAACAGGTTGCCCAGAGAGGTGGTGGATGCCCCACCCTTGGAGACATTGAAGTCCAGGATTGCTGAGGCTCTGAGCAGCATGATCTAGTGCACGATGTCCCTGCTTACTGCAGGAGGTTGGACTAGATGACCTTCAAAGTTCTTTTACAACTCAAGTGATTCTACGATTCTAATGAGTGTTGGTAAAATACTTGGGATCAGTATTCCACAGTTCAGCTGAGCTACAATCTTTGTCTGCAAACATCTACTTAGCCTATAGGAAATAAGTAATTCGAGTATCTGAGGACTACTTGTTGCTTGCACCTGCTGGCAGACAGAGGCATAGCACCTACTGATAAATCATAAACATACAATCACGTAAAGGCCATGACACAAACTTGCAAGGACACAGAGGGATATAGCTTAAAGATGTCTTCTCTTTCATTCTAGTTTTGGATCAAAAAGGCAAAATACTGGGACAAGATCCTCAGTTGCTGCAAAGTAACATAACTCCATTGCTTTTGGCAAAGTCAGGCAGATTTACACTTGCTGAGGTTATAGCTTGTTCTGTTTGCAAAAAGTCCATCTACCTAGCCAGTTACTTCCTTCCTTTTTCTAAACTTGAATTTTTCTCTAGAAAAATGTCTGGCCTGTCTGAAGCCTGTTTTTTACACATGGGATGTTGCCCAGAGAGGTTGTGGATGCCTCCTCTCTGGAGGTGTTTAAGGGCAGCCTGGATGAGGCACTGAGCAACCTGGTGCAGTGGGAGGGGGTTTGGAACTAGATGATCTTCAAGGTCCCTTCTAACCCAAACCATTCTGTGATTCTAATTAGCATCTCTTCCAAACAGACAGAAAAAAACTTGAGTCAAACTACTTTGCTGAGAGCAGGCACAGACACTTTCAGGGCCAATACATAACAGCGTTACAAGCCAGAGTAACCTTACAATGTCCCAGCCCAAATTCTGCTGAAATATGTACTGTTAGTCCATACCTTGGAAGATTTATAAGGAGTTCCATTGCTCTCTTGTCCCCAAAAGTACCCCATCCATCTCTCCTTAAGCTGCCATCAGCAGAAATCTGCAAATAGATCATAAGCATGTTGCTAAACTCCATCTCCTGGATCGTGGAAGGAACAAGAAGGAATAGCAATAGTACATCAGGAGTTCATATAGCTCATGACTACATCACATTGCTGAAATGTTTCTAGTATTAGAAGTCAGTATATAACTAAATGATAGGAAAGAAATAAGCAATAATGCAGAAACTGAGGATGATTGAGAAACAGCTTCATTCTACCAAGAAGAAGAATTAAATACCTTTATTAACATTTGTCACCAAGATTTAAATTTTCAAGGAAAAGATCATATTAACCCATCTCAAGACTGTAATTTGGGATGTTATATCTAAATGACTTTGTAAAACTTAGTGTTTTACTTGCCATACAATCCAGGCTAAAATGTAGCCTGGCCCAGAATAAAGCTAGCACTATGACACCAAAGATTAATTTGGCTTTTGGTATTTCATGTTCCCTTGGATCTGCACTTTTAACATGAAAATATCTTGAAAGGGAAAATCACCTGCAATTTGATGATTGTCCAGTCCATAATTCTGAGAATCCTTTGATGAAGGGAAGCAGTTTTTTATTGAAATTATTCTAGGTTCCAGTGCAGTAAAAACAAGCTTGGAATCACTTTGGATCCATCTTTAAATTGTGTGCTATGTATTTTTATTCCATGTAATTTCTCCTGCTTTGGAAAGCCTGTATGGATGATTCAATAGAAGTTTGTAACAGATGACACAGCATGTGAGAGTTTCTACACAGTAAAGTTAGTCCTGTCCCACAAGATCCCTTCAAGTCTGTGTGAAAAGTGACACTGTCCACACTCTTCACCAAGGTTAAATAAATACTCACTTTTGTCTCCTTCAGTTCCCTTCTTAAGGAAGAAAATGTTACTCCACCCTGGGTCTAAGTCAAACCTTGATTCCAAGAATCATTATTCAAACCAGAGGCAACTCCTCACTGATTGCGAGAAGAGCAATTCCTGGGCTGGAATATAGCACAGAGATATTCAAGCAAGATGGATCAGCATTGAAATCAGCAAAGTTTTTAATGCAGGCCAGTTTACCTGGTTTCTCAGAGGGTGCTGGAAAGATTAAGTAGTTAATTACCTGTTGAAGCAGCACTCACAGGGCAGGATGCTGTGACAGGTGACAGAAAGATCTTTTCTCTGCTCCATAGCTGATGAACCACTTCACTCACCACTCCTCCCCTTGTGAATCTTGCTCATTGAGACTATCAGGTTTTTTGGGAATCAGGGGATGTACTTCATCACAGGTGAAATCCTTGATATATTGCAATCAACAGTAAAACTCCCAGGCTCTAAGCCTTCCAAAATTGAATTCTATGCTAAAGTAAACTGTTTAGGGGCCTAAAGATTGATTGCCCTTCTGCAGTCTCTAGGCACCAGAATGCAAACAAATTATGGCTATAGAGTACCTCTTAAATTATTATTTTATAGCAAAGCATATAGGAGGGTAGATTTAGTTATGCAAATATTTGATGAAATACCAAGCCTTAGAATCACAAGGTTGGAAGGGTCCTTCAAAGAACATCTAGTCCAACTCTGCACTAGATGAGGTTGCTCAGAGCCTCAGCAAGCCTGGCCTTCAGTGTCTCCAAGGATAGAGCCTCCACCTCCTTCCTGGGCAACCTGGGCAGTGCCTCACTACCCTCATGGAAGAGCTTCCTAATGTCTAATCTAACCCTGTCCTGCTCTAGTGTCAAACCACTGCCCCCCTGTCCTGTCACTCCCTGCATTGGCAAACAGCCCCTCCCCAGCTTTCCTGTAGCCCCTTCAGGCACTGAAGTTCTCCCCACAGCCTTCTCTTCTCCAGCCTCAACAGCTCCAGCTCTCTCAGCTTGGCCTCATAGGAGAGGGACTCCATACCTTACATCAGCCTCATGGCCTCCAACATCTCCATGTCCTTCTTGTGCTGAGGGCACCAAATCTGGGAATAGGTGGAGTCTCTCAAGGGCAAAGGGTCATAAGCCTTTTATAGAGAATAAAGTAATTTTTAATCATACAGGAAATACATGAAAACCAGACATATTTTCCCCTTATCCCAAGACCAGGCAAACTTCAGATAGATCAGCATCATATACTGGAACCCAGACAAACCCAAGGCATTTGGAAAAGGGAGGAGAGAAAAAGGAGGGAAGGTGAGGAAAATGGAAAGAAGCAAAGCAGGCTGCATGTTTAGAAAGCATTAGAGTAGTTTGGAAATGCTTTGAAGATACCACCCTGAGCTGTTGAAGTCTAATAAATCTGGGCTTTGCTTTAAACCCTTTGGCGTAGTCTGATGTTACTGAGAATGCTTTTAATATTTCACCATAAAATATTCTTCAGGGTGACAATGCTGCAAACTTGCTTTCTGTTTTGTTTTAAATTATTCTTTGTTGTTGGAATTGCAATGTAAACATGCACTGTGTTTTCTTCTGCATTGTCCTCATTATATTAATTTTGTTGTCTTCTCTGTGAAAAATCCTCCTCCCAGCACAACAGCATATGGGAATATGTATGTCAGTAGCCTGCCTCTGTTCTGAGTTTGACAACGAAAATATGTGCTTTAACTAAACAAGGGCAGAAATTGTGAAGGTAAGCAACAGCGTATGAAAGATTGAAGCTGACTCCTCGAGCAGGCCACAGCTAAGTGTGAAATAATCAAATAATCTGCAGTGGAGGACAGGAGAATAACACCCATGTACAATAAAAGCAAAATAAACATGCACACTTTTCAAGACAAGGAGGAATTTTCTACTTTTGTTCCTTTCTTGCTTCACTGTGGCTCTGATTCTTTCCATGGAATTCTCTCCTTTCCCCCTCTACCTAACATAAGAGTGAAGAAACTTGTGATTCCTTCAATCATCTGTTGCTCCATTACACTCAACAGCCACCACTGTCCATTTCAATAGGTTCAATACCATGATAACCTGACTTTCAGGAAAGTCTTGCTTTCTTATTTTTCATCACTTCATTCTTAATTCCCCCAGTCAGCATCAAGGTGTGCAGTCCTATCTGAAATACAAGTGAGAGACTGGAAGAGGTTGCCCAGAGAGGTTATGGATGCCCCCTCAATTCCTGGAGGTGTTTAAGACCAGGGTGGATGAGGTATTGAGCAACCTGGTCTAGTAGTGTCCCTGCCCATGGCAGGGGGGTTGGAACCTGATGATCTTGAAGGACCCTTCCAACCCAAACCATTCTACAAATTCATGAACACCATGTAAGCTGATTGGTGGCTATTGGAAGTGCAAATCAGAGGACTGGCCCCTAAGAGGAGCAATCTGCATTGTGTTGTTGTGACATGTTTTCCAAACAGTGCTTTTTAGGCTGCAATGTTCTTCAAAAGCTATTATCTTACCATAGAAACTACAAGCACTTGCTGTGAATCACTCAACAGTGAACTGCACAAAACAGAAATGATCCTCACTGTAACCTCAAAAAACTTCTAATAAGAGTATACAGATGCTCAGAAGTGAAAGTACAGACAATTGATCCACAAAATAGTATGTGATATCACACTACCAGCAAAATAATAATTTACATACTGTAAGCATCACAGTAAAGAAGAGGTTTGAGGAAGACTGGAGATCCAGGGCACAGAAATTAATGACTGACTAAGCTCGTTGGACACACAAGTAGGGTTATGAGAGGGCAGGATTTGCTGCTTTCAATTAATAGGATTGACAGGATTCAATTCTTCACTAAAATTGCTGGCTAATACTGAAAAGTTGTGTTATTCCTGTTGAAATGTATCATCAGCTGTGGGGTTTTTTTCAATTTCATCATGCCCAAAAACAATACCAGAAAGAATTATTCTACCACACACCTAATCATTTATAGATTAGACATGACATTAGCTTTTGGTATTGAAATTAGGTGTGTTCTTTTTGTACTAGAGCACTTGTCATTGCTTTCCTGAATTTAAATTTCACTATAAAAAAATCTTATAGTTAATTTTTTAAACATGCTTAGACTATTAAATTTTAAAACAAAGCAAAAAGTTAATTAAGCACATGGAAAAAATGCAACTCAATTTGTCAAAAGCAGAATTGTCAAATGCATCATTCTAAGAAGCACTGGCTTTGCAGTTTTCTTCTGTCTTTATTACCTTCTTTGAATAATGGTCAACTATGTTTGGTTTGGGGTTTTTTTGCTTTGTTTTTCTAAAAGAGCCCAGCTCATCTTTTATCTTGAATTTATGGCTACAAATCAAACAAATCTCATTGTTCAGGCATGAAATAGTCAGAAAGGGGTTCTCAGCATCCCACTGCTAATTACAGCCAGTGACAGCACATCACTCTTCTGATGCTGTAATGCTTTTCATATACTTGCTTCTGCTATTTACAGAACAACCATTCTTTCAGTTTTCTGAAGGCTGTATTAGGATAACCCCTTTACCAATCTGTAAGACTACCTTTAGCATCTGATTTCTTGAAGGCAAATAAGAGCTGCATTGGAGAACAGATTTGCTTTCAAATTAACACCTTGAGATTTTCTTATATACAGTTAAGCTTGGTGGGTTTTTTTCCCTGAAGATCGGGGGAAGTCACCACTAGTGGGTATTCCTAAATTTTAAAAAATACTAAGAAATTTAATAGATACATTTTACCTTATTTCTGTGTCAAGTTCATTCTCTCAAACCAGAAGATACAGTGAATCATTTACAAATTTATTTCTTTAAGAACCTTTGTTTACTAAATCACAGGTACAATGCAGAATTTGATGGAGCTTGTTGTTGCTGTTGGGTTCAATGTAGGTGCTTCTTTCTAAATATACACATTTCAAGAATTGAAAACATGAAGTTTCATCTAGGTTGTGATTGCTGTCTTATTTGAGAAACTGATCAGTCATTCTGTTGAGTCTTTGTGAGGAAAATTGGCCACAGCCTTTCACAGTTGTCATATATTTATCATCCTGACACCATCTAGAAAAATACTCAAGTTTTTAACTCTTTCATGAGATGTGAACTTCCTTTGTAGGAATGTCATTTTGCAGCATCAAACTAAGCCTGGCTTTGTTTTCAAATGTAAGCAATACTATATTTCAAAAGCAACAAGAAAGGCAAAGTAGTCTTGTGTGGGAAAAGAGCACATTCATGTGAGGAATACACAGATTGAGTTGAGAAGCAGATCAGAGAAAATTTAGATCCTTTAGCAGTTTCCACATACCTTCCACCAAATCAATGCTGACAGATGCAGTCTTCATGAACTGCCTTCCACCCTTACAAAACACTGTGGCAAAAAAGCATAGATAGAGGTCTGTGATGAAGAATTACAATCCAGAACAGTTTCTGTATACACTAATTTCATTTTGAAAGTGGCAGCTACTGCTAAAAGACTTCTCAATACTAGTATTTTGAAATATCCATCCTCAAAATTAACACATATAGAAAACACAACTCCAAGACATTTATTCTTCCAAAGCTTAAGGAAGTTCCTTTCTCCTAAATAAATAAAAAATACTAAGAAATTTAAT
>VZTY01008565.1:645701-659399 GCA_013400935.1 Turnix velox | reverse complement strand
CCCTTTGACCATCTTCGTGGTGCCAAAGTGAAAATTCAATGTATCTATCACTGGAAATGTGAAAGAGAATAAACACCACAAAAGGGTTTAGAGGCTGAGAAATGGGTGAAATATGAGGTTGAATGACCAGCAAAGCCTCCAGCTGGAGGGAGGCTAGAAATGGGATCCAAAGGAGAAGCTGCTTTGATGTAAGGCACAGTCAGAAGTAGCAGTTAGAATAGCTAGCTCCAGTGAGAGATCTTCTCTCAGAAAGAGGGATGTAGAGGTGCTACATGTTTATAGCATTTGCTTCTCATGCAGATTTCTGGGGTTTAGTTCTTGATTGCTGTATTTTTTCATAGATGCAGTGTGACTGCATGATGACTGTTTAATACTGTTTGATGTGTGTGTTTTTACTCATGTGCTACAGCAAGGCTTGAAGAAAAGCCCTCCAAGCTGAATACTATCTCTGCAGGTTTACAACATCATGCTTTCTCCTACAGTTTTTCCTTTTGACCCTAAAAATCTTCCCACTGGTTTTGCACAGTAGGGGACATGCAAACTATACTATGATTCTATGTTTCTATGAACCAGGCAGGAGGCTCATCCTCATACACCCTATGTATTTGTATTTAACCTTGTCTGCTGGGGAATGAGGTTGATCTGCCTCATGCTGGAAAGGGCTCAGATCTGAAATACCAGACTAGCTGATAAAATACTATTGCTACTGTGTTTTTTTAAGAAACAAAGGGAGCTGATCATCTCTACCCAAAGGGATGATTTAAGTGACAGAATGTTGGTCTGTGAATCTCACATACATTCTTCAAATCTGGGGCCAGAGAAAGAACAGATGTCTAAGTCTGGAAGAGTCTTCCCTTTTTAGCACCTCATAGTGACTATTATAAGGTGTCCTCTCATTCAGTAGGTAGCACTCTCATCTAGTGATGAGCACCTCCATGTGAGGGGGCTGCAAACTTGAAATTGTAGTGAGAACAGGTTTCAGTTTCTGGCAGGTTCAACCTCAGCCTTTTTATCTTACGTCTTTATAATACACTTAAGAAAACAAGATTGGTAGAAATCTGCCACTCACACAGGAAAAGGACTTTGTAACTCAAGATGTGTTAAGAGAGTAAAAAGAGGGAACACTGAATGATTTTTGTTTCTGAGTATGACCTCTTCAGGCTGCACATAGACTCTTGGTAGATAGTGCTATACAAATTAGTCTTTGTTAGGAATAAAGGGTTCTTTGAGCAACACTCAGCTATGTCAAGAGTGGACAGATATTGAAGGGCTAATTTGGTATGATACCTATGTATCATCTTCATGAAAGTTTTGTATTTTTGAATGTGTTCTTTACAAGTAACTGCATGTATTGCTGGCTCCTTTGGCAGAAAGAGTGCACTCAGGAGGAGGAGATGTCAGGCACATTAAAAGGGAGCCAACAGACCCAAGTGTACAGAAAGATGATGACTGAATGATAATATTGGCAAAGTTAATGCTCGTT
This sequence comes from Turnix velox, assembly GCA_013400935.1. Classification (NCBI taxonomy): domain Eukaryota; kingdom Metazoa; phylum Chordata; class Aves; order Charadriiformes; family Turnicidae; genus Turnix; species Turnix velox. The sequence continues at coordinate 657,916 of VZTY01008565.1, read as the reverse complement.
CACTAATGCTTAAGAGGCATCATGGTATCTGCTTCTAGTGAAGCAACAAAATTTTCAGGACTGGGAAGGGGATAAATTTTTTAGTTTGCGTAGGATTTAATATCACTTTGCCACAACTTATGTTTCAGTTTTATTTTTTAAAGAGGATATATTACATTCTCAGTCTACAGGAACTAAAGCACTCATCCAATATCCATTTCAGGTTTTACTGCATGGTCCTGTCTTTGCCATGGAACTTGTGAACTGCGCTCTCATCTAACTGCAAAGAAATAATTGTGGGTTTTCAGTTTCAAAACCGCATGTAGGCAGGATTCTGCTCTTCATCCCAAATCAACCTTTGCAACCTGCACAAAGAGTAGAGGTCACACTGAAAACAGATGACCACCTGAACACAGATGCTGGCCCAGAAGCCACTTCCCCTCAGAGGTGCCAGTGTCACCTGCCAGCACAGAGCACCTTGAACTGCAGGCTGTGTTCAGATCCCCTGACACACCTCAGTCATCCTAACTAACCTGGAACCTACCCAACCCACACAAGCAGCAGTTTGAATGCTGGTCTTCAGTGCCAATCCCTCAGCAGGACCCTCTCCTCCCACACTCCTCCTGCTGCCAGCCACTGCCCCCCTGTATCATCCTTCAGCTTTCCTTCCTGCTTGGGGATGTTGCAAAGATGGGCATTCATAATTAGTTTTTGATTTTAATAAAATCCCTTCATCCATTCCGTGACACGGTTCATTTGTAACTTTATTAAAAAAAAACTTCAAGATTTTATTTTAAACAGAAATAATTTTATGAGCGAAGTGCAGAGTGCTGCCAGCTATCTCCCCTGTGGCTTATCTACAAAAGAATTTTGGAGGAGACAAGAGACGATAGATCAGAAACTCCTTTGCACCGTGCCAGCGAATATAAAACTGGGAAGCAGCTGACAAAAGGTGGCAATGAGACAGTAAGAGAAACATGTTGTTGCAGAGATATAAAATCCTAATGTCATAAAAACAGAACTACTGAAAAACAAATTTGAGCTATGAGCACATATTCAAAAAGAGCTTGAAGAAGGCAGGAAAAGGGTGTTTATGTAAAAGGAGTAAGGAGTTGCAGAGTTCTGAGAATCTTCCAGATGACATGACCATTTATGGCCTCAGCATGTGATGAGGCTGGGTTAGCACATCACTTATCACAGCCAGGTTAGCGCATCACTTACCATGGCAAATCCTGGCTATCATTCCTCTGTCTTTTCCTTCACATCTAAGAGTCAAGCTGTCCCTTAATGTAATGTCTGAAAGGACTGATTATACCTTTCTGAGTAATTGCAATCTGAATATTAATATTATAGACAGCATGATTTAAAATACCAGTTTTGATGGTACGGTGTGGATAAATTTGGATTACATATGTCTCCTTATGTGAAAGAGATCTTCTTCTTTTAGTAACACATTGTCTGCTGCATTTGCCTGGCACCCCCTACCATATGCTCTTTAAAACAAGCTGTTGCATTTCAAGAACTGTCCCTAGTAATTAACAGGAAAAATACTGTATTTTTTGTCTGAATAAACCAGAAGACCTTGCATAAATTAAGACTTATTTTCCCCTCTGTCTAGTTGTTCCTGTAAGCCATAAAATCACTTCCTTCTGTTCACTCCTTCATCTTCTGCCTGTCAGTTCAGCTTTTAGCACCAGCGCTCCCAGTAAATACAAAGCAAGTTTTTCCATCCATCTTTTCATCTCCTTTTCCCACTTTGTCTCTAAGCTCCTTGAATTCCTTAAAATAAATTTTTCTCTGAGAAATCCTTTCCAACTCTGTTTTGCTTTCTTAATTCCCTTTCCTCTCTTGCTTCCAGAAACCTGTCTGAACCAATCTCAGAGCTACGATCTGCATCCTCTTGGCCCTCTTTCTTTTTTGCTGGACCAGTTCCAGAAAGACTTTGACTCTGTTGCTTTCTGTTCTTCCAATTAATCTCCCTAGTATTCAGTCAATCAATACCCTGGTCTGTAAGGACTTCCTGTTTTCCCTCTTTCCCTTTGAGTTCCTACATGACACTTCATCTTCAAATCCTTTACCTTTCTCTCCAGCACCACGATTCTGGCCCATATAATTTACATATTGATATTTATACATATATCAAAACATAGAATGGTTTGGGTTGGAAGGGACCTTAAAGATCACATGGTTCCAACCCCCCTGCCATGGGCAGGGGCATCTTGCACTGATCAGGTTGCTCAGTGCCTCAGCAAGTCTGGCCTTGGATGTCTCCAGGGATGGGTCTTCCACAACCTATCCAGGAAATCTTTTTCAGTGTCTCACCACCTTCAAGGTGAACACTCAAGTCCTTCCATTTTTCCCCCCCCAGTTTGCCTCTAAGCAGGTTCCACATACCCCTCTTTTCCTCCATCTCCTGTCTTTGCCCCACACCAACCCTTCTCCGGCCCCCAAATCCCCCAAATCCCACACACCAGGGCTCCACTGCAGACTCCTGCCCTCCCCAGATATTCCAAATTAGCCCCCTCTACCCCCTCTCCTATTTAACAGCAGCAGGAAAGGGCAGCAGCTACCATTTGCCCTCTCTGTGGGGCCTGAGGGATGCTCCTCCTGGTGTCTCTGCTGCAGGACATCACTGGTGAGTTGCATTTTCCAAGGGGCCATGGTGGGAGGAGAAAGGCTGGGGGACCAGCAGGCTGGTTAGGCAGGGGGAGGGTTGGTGATGGCCTTGTGTTTCTGTTTCTTGCCTTAATGCTCTGTTGGGTTTGTCTGAGGTCAGGTAAATGTTTAGCAGGAAAGCAGGAGCCTTGTGTTTTAGCTTTGTGTTTCAGCTCAAGGTGCTGTTGGTGCAGTTTGTGTGAGTTCTGCCATGAAGAACTGCCATGAAGGGTAAGTAGCTGTCAGAAATTCATGCTCCCATATCTTTCACTGTGAGTCTGAGAGTCCCTCTACTCTTTCTTCCTGTTCCTTTCCTCTATGATCTGTCCAATAACCTCTAGATCATCCAAAGTTTTCTCAAATCCAGAGTGGTGGCAGTTGAGAGAGTCATCTATCTATCTAGCTATCTTCTTTCTGTGACAGTTGCAGGTTCGTTGGACATCTAGCAGCCCAAAACTCAGAAATGAAAACACCTGTCCTAAGAAAAGAATGTTTTTCATCTCTTGATGCCTAGATTCTCCTTCTTCGAAGCTGCCTACTGAATTTGCATTCTATTGCCTTTTAAATTACTTTCCTCTGCCATAGTATAGGAACACCATTTATATAAACCTACAGAAAAGTTCCAAGTATGGTAAGGAACCTCTTCAACCACAGTTTTGACTAGATTTTGGTGAATCTGTGATATTTTTTTAGGAATGGGCTTGAAAGTAAAAAGGCTGTTTGAATGGACAGTTTCCTCTTTGACAGAGACAACATCTTCAAGAGTATTACAGAGTCCGCAGCTCAAAAATAAGATCCTCTTGACTGAGCATGTGAAAGCAATCTAGAATTTACCCTTAGGATGTGCACTGTTCCCTGCTGAGGGCTGAATGCTTTGGAAGACAAAAATAACTAAGGAAAGCTTTTTGAAGAAATGTTTTGTGTTTTTTTTTTTTCATTGGCTGGACCAGGGTTTGGTCTTACATGGCTTAAGCAAAGCTAAGCTGGATGTTATCTTTTGTAGACAGTTTCATATTCTAGAAATAGTCCTGGTTCCATCAGTTGACACTGATAGGTTTTATATTCTTGTTTCAAGAGTGCTTCTTCCACTTTGAGAACTAGTCTGCATGCCCCCCCTGTGGGGGCAATTACTGGATATCCCTCCCAAGAGATCTGTCTTTTACTATGTCTCCTTCAAGAAAGTTGGAAAATACCTATTTCCTTTTGAACAAATCACCATCTAATTTCAGCATGCAGAGACTTTGTTCAATTTACAGACAGTCAGGTGTCTGGATCAAATACAGCAGCAGTTACACTCTGCCTCATGGGGAAAAGTTAATCCAACACTTTCATATATCAAGTGATGATTTGACTCCTCTTGGGAGTTCTAGGTGATGGATTTGCCTGTTCAGAAACAGCAGCTGTTCCAGATGTGTGTTACCAATTAGGAAATCATTTTCCCATACATTGAGTCCATGGAACATATGGTATGTTGAGGTCCCCATAATCACACTCAGGCACAACCTCACCACTGGTTGCTCCCTTGGGAACTTAAAACTCTACTACATACGGTGAGTAATCCCTGAAATAGACACATACATGGATCAGCCATCAGTACTGCAGGAGCAAATCTCCCCTGGTACTGCCTCCAGCTGTAGTTTGATGAACAGAGAAATTGCTTTTTGAAAAAATATTTAATTTTATTTTATTTCACAATGGCTTTTTGATCCCTGAGTTTTCAAATTCCAATCTCAAACCAAGATTTTTTTTTTCTTGAATTTAGCTGCTAGTGAATACCATTAATGTATATAGTACATCCTGCACTAAGGCATATGATAAAGGAGATGCTGGCACCTTCAAGTCAGCCTGCTGGCCTTTAGTAGAAGCATTTAATGACCAACTTCTACAAGGGTATCTCATGAGCTTGCTGTGTGGCTTTGAGGGCCAGACAAACTGTCAGGCAACAGCAGCATTGCACCTCAACATGGTAAAACAGACTAAAAGGAAGATCTTAACCATGTGCTACGGGGATGTGTGAGAGTCTAGAAGAGACTTTTTTTTTAATTAAAGCCAGAACAAGAAGAGGCTTCTCCTATTTTGGGCCAAGAAGCAGTAGTTGTACACTTCCTATTCATTCCTGTGTAAAACTAAAAGACACTAGAAGCTGGCTGAAGAGAAGGAGCCACTCTTCTCCACCAGCTCTGGAGAGCCTCCAGACCAGCTGGTGGAGAATCTGCAACCTGCCATCACCTGAGCAAGGTCTGCCTACAGACTCTTCAGGAGCTGCCTCCTTGGCAGACAGATATTTTTGCCACCTGACTCAAAACAAATTTGTTCTCAGAGCATGCTTTTTAGCAGCCAGCTCTCAGTGCCACTTCCACTTTTGCAGCCTGGAGAAGGCTGGTGGACTGGGTGACTTCCAGGGGAGTAAATGTTAGCAGTGTTGAGTGCAGCTTCCCTGCAGTTGGGTGCAATGGTAATGAAACAAAAACAGTGCCACCAAGTATCACATCCTTCTCATGAATCTTGTAAAGCATTATGTTCTCCAAAACTTCAGTTCGGAATATCATTTCAAGAAAACTCTACCTTCTCTTCACATCTATTGTATATGCCTATATAGAAATCCTGGGGAAAAGTAAGTTTCAAACAAATTCTGAAGTCTTCTAGAAGCTCAGTGTATTTTGGAATGTATTTGATTTGCTTACCTTGATCTATTGATGAAATTAATGACATTTACAGGTAATCATGGAAACTACCAAGGGAGAAAATTTTATTAAAAAAAAAGTAAAGATTAATTAATTGAGTTTTTATGTTGCTGGTTATGGGTTCTTATCTGATAATTTATCTCTAGCTAAATCGATTTTTAGGCTTTAATGTTATAATAAGCTATTTTAAATAAAGTTATTTCCCTTAGTCTTAAATGAATAATTTAAGTTATTTAAAGTCACGTTCAAGCTCTGTCACTTTTTATAAAGCCATGATGCATAGCTACTGCAAAACATAGTCTTTAAAATAAAATGTACTGGGACAGAAGAGAGTCAGAAATGGTAACAAGGATTACCACACTTGGGGAGTGGAAGCAAAATTCAAGTATTGTCATTCTCATGTTCCATCAGCTTGGGAGTCAGAAATTTCTTATCCCTGCCCTCAACTTGTTATAGGGAATTTACTTCTTCCAAATTCAACACAAAGCACATAATTCTAATTTTGCCTGTGATTATGTGGTTACAAGAAGTGTGCACCAGGGGCAGAAATACTGATTCTTCAAATTAGCAAAGACATGAATGAAAAATAAATTAGGAATAGCTTCTTAGTGTACTGTCAATATAGAGAACTTCCCCAGAGCTAGTGGAGTAATAGATGCATAGGTGAAGGGGGTCCTTCCTGAATTTTAACCTTTTCCTTGCAGGGGAAAGTTCAAATAAGGGTGAAACATGAACCAAAAACCAACCCAAAAGTATGCTCTGTTGGTTCAATGAAGTGGGAACCACTGGGTTGTACCAGACAAACTCCTTTCTCTTTGTTTCTATTGAAGAATTTGATTAATCTCTTTCCTGCTCTAGACTACCTAAACATTTGTAAATGTATTTTAAACCTGCAATGTAATATGAGTGTCTGGGAATTCCTGCCCATGAAAGAAGCATATTTAAAAGACTACAGGCTATATGCTGGTGTATGAAGTTATACAAGCTATGATGCTGCTCACACAAATAATTTGCATTTTAAGCATGCTGCATTTAAAAGATGAAACAAAGACATGTTTACAGTACCCTGGCCCTGTCTCCCACAACAATCTTAGAACAAAAGCTCTGAAACCTAGCAACATCCTCAGTATATGTGTAATTTGTTGGGGCACCAACCCAGATTGCTGCATGACATATAACTATTAATAAATCATTGCAAAAACTCAAGAGTTTAATTGCATTGGAATAATAGATCTGTGACAGAGGAAATGCACAAGGGGTGAAATTGGAATGCAAGATTGGCAACTGTTTGCCTTTAATATTAATAGATTAATTAGACAGTGCATTTGAGACATGATTGCCTGTAAAAATTTCCATCCCAAACCAATGCAGTGAACTCAACAGGAAGAAACTTTGGTTGTCAATGGTTACTCTGTAGATCTTCGAAGAAATTTATTTTTATAATAACTTACAAAATATTGGCATCATAATCACATATTCAAGTGCAAGTAAGAGTTCGATCAGTGGGGTATTTTAAAGTGTGTTCAATATATAGAATGTTAATGCTCTTGCAACAAATCTTATGACAGGCCTTCTTAACATAAAGATCTCCTTTGAACTTTCAAGATCCATATTACCTCACTGGAGAAACAGAAGCCCTAAAGATTTTTGTTTTAAAGACTTTTTTTGTTAAGGATTGGAGTTGCCACAATCTGAGTAGAAGTTTCTAATGGCAGCAACCGCTCTGTGGAGAACTGCCTGGATGAAAACCAACACCAAAGAAAGGAAAGAACAAAACTCATGATTCTGAAACAGTGTCATAGAGCACAGAGTCAGTGCAGCTGGGAGGGTGAACTACCTTTCAGACTGACAGGGTCTCAGTGTTGGTGTGATATGGCTGAAAATGACTGCATTTGACCACTTGACAGAGTACTAACAGAGCTACAAGAACCACTGTGAAGCCAGCAAAAGCAGCATCCCTGGCTAACTTGGGGCAGAATAAATAATCGCATGATTGATTAGGGAGGCTTCCATGTGTCTGGGCTGATAGGCTGTAAAACAAAGATCTTTGATTTCTGAGAATTTCATCCTGCAGTAAGTGAGGTATCACAGGGGAGCAGATTATTGTCCAAGGGAGCAAAGTCCAATGAGTTCAACTCATTGCACAAAAAGCCCAGGTGAGACAGTAGCTTGAATTTCATCATGGCAGTGGGCAGCAGTGGGGGCAGGACAGGGCACCTCCAGGGCCAGACAGCTGTGAGCTCAGCTGCTGCAAACAGCAGAGACAGATCTTCCATGGGGGAGAAGGAAAGAACTAGCTTGTTTCTCAAGGCTGTTTTTACTCTCATTTTTCCATAACTCATTGTTTCTGTTTCTCTTTGTTTCTGTGTTCTACTTTTTTTTTTTGTTTTACACATACACCTCAACTATACACTGCATTTAAATTTAAGCAGTGTCCTATGCCCTTAGAGTTATTTAGTCCAATTAACATAAATTGGATTGTAGAATAGGGTTGCAGAGTTTGATTCTGCAAAATGAAAGACAAATTAGGAAAACACAGCTTTTTGCCATTCACTGATGTGAATTACTGACGTGAATTTCCTTGCAGAATGAAATCCTCAGTTCTTAGCCCTAAGGAACTTGATCTCTCCCATTTGTGAAGCTGTCAGAGTTCTCATACCTTATAGTTAATTAATAACATGCTGTTACATACAGAGAGAAAAAACTGGCAGGAGCTGATTTAATCCAATGTGATGCAAGCTTGTCTTAGAAATATTCCTAAAAGGCAAAATATGAAGGCATGATGCTTGAATAGCAAAACAGCCAGAGACAGACTCTATAGCAACAGGGCAGCTGATGATCTGCCTTCCCCAGCTGTTAAGCCCCTGTTTTGCTAACAAAGTGTCTGCTCTTACTCTCCAGACAAGATTTTATTAAAAATGAAACCAGTTTAAGTGAATGTGGAGATGCCTATGCAGATGTTTCAAGTAGCAATGAAAAGATTGCTGAATTTTGTCTCTGATCTCCAGATCACAAGTTTTAATTAACTTACTAGGTTAAGTAGCAAAGATGAGAGGGAATAAAGCAACAAGACAACCAACGCTGCAATATTTTCAGAAAGAACAATGATTTTGCCAAAACCTAGGTGTAAAGATCTAATAAAGCTAAACAGGAGGGAACTTAGGATAAGAGAGCCTCAAGAGTGTGTCTTGTCCTGATACATCAAGGAAGACATTTCCACAGTCAAAGAAGCTAAACTATTTTATTTTACTCACTTTATATTATTTTTTTACTACTTAACAAATTAAAGAGGATTAATCAAAAACCCTCAACCTATTTCTAAGGGGTGCTGAGGCATGAGGATCTCATACCCTCTCTGATGTTACAGTTGAGTCCATCTCCATTTAAGTTTAGACTAATAGGATGTGGAGAATGAAATCTCTATTTCTATTGAGGATCTGATGAGTCTTCAGCTTTCTTGGCACCACTAAGATGACTACATAGCAGTTTGTTAACTTTTCATTTTATCAATCTGGACATTTGCACTAAGGTAAAATCAATGCTAAAATCACAGCATGTAGCCATGGCAATGGGTAGATCAGCTACTAATACACACTTTAAGGAATATTCTATTTTTTATTTACCTTGCCACTTACTGACCTTTGTCTTAGACTAAGGTTGCCACTTCTGTTTGCACAATGCCTAGGAGAGGGGCATTTAAATTTCAATGGGTCTTCCTAGTTATGCAAGATTGGTACTCCAAGATGGATAACCATCATATAGACAGTATTTCCAAGAAGTCTTATAGTTGTTAGCAGGCTGATTGAGGAGAATAATGAAACTGTACCTGCTGTTATTGTCTAAAATGGCCATTTTTAATTAAATATACATAAAATTTTATACATGTAATAAATTTCCAAAAGGAGTGAGATCCTATATTAATTTTGCTTGCCATCATAACTCTAGCAGCAGTGCTTCTTACACATTTGAATATGCAATTAAGAAAATGTCTTGTAACTTCAGATTGGCAATATGTAGAATAAAACACATCTTCAACTTGAAGGAACTAAGTTAAGACTCCTTAAAACAACATCTTTCAATGCTTCCCAATATTTTTGTTTTCTCTTACTCTTCTTGTTGCACACTGAGCCATATGGGCTTCAAAAAGCTTTTCAATTATCTGGTATGCTCTTCCTGCATAGATGAGAAAGAGAATTTGGAAAAAGTCAAATAATAATGCTAGTCCTTTTCAGGGAACCAAGGCCAGGCTTTGGCCATGCAATTAAAGCTCTCAGAAAGGCAGGGGTAGAGCACAAGTCCGTGTTTAGATATCTGCTTCCCTCCCCTCTCAAATCCACAAATATGCTTTCATGAGCACCAAATTTATACAAAATTGAAAAAAAAATATCCTGAAGTCTCTGCCAACCAATAATAATGAATGTCAGTATTTTGATACATGAAGCAGCTGGTATCTCCTACTAATATTTCAATTAGCAATGTGAATGCTAGTTATAAATATTGCTACACACTTTGAGAATTTACAGTTGGAAGGTTTGGCTGGTGAAGAATTGAAAGTGCTAGCATTTTCTGATATAGTCTGAATTTCTTGAAGCAGCAGGTGGACAGGATGCCCTATAGACACTACTCAGGCGTGTGTGCATATTACAAACAAGATCCCAGCATTATCTATGATTAAAATTTGGTACTGATTCCTATTTTAGCCATTCTTTTTGGCTGCTTGTAACTTTGCAGAGCTGTGAGTGCTCATAACTGCTCTGTCTATTTGGAGAATAAATTTGTTTCTGGAAAATTCATACAAAAAGTGTTTGCATAAAGGCTGGCTCTCTCACACAAGTTAATGCATTTGAAGGTCTTCAAAATTTTAGTGCCCCAAGCAGGGGTGCTGGAAAGCTACATTTGTATGTGCCAAACTATTGCCCAAATTGCAATTTGAAAATTTACTTGGCATAACATCAAGTAGAGGTTTATTAAAATGTAGTTTCTAAATAACCTGGCAATTTCAATCATAATACACTTACTCTGGGGTATGTGAGCAAACTGGGAGGCTGCAGATAGGTGAAAACTGAGAGGAAGAGGCAAAGGAATGAAAACAGGACTGGGTGGGAAAAAGTGCAATGTACCAGTGAGGTATGAACCTGTCTGAGAAAAGTTTCAGAGACAGCAAGGATGTGGGAGGACAGGGAGGACACCAGTCCTGGAGAGAGACTGAAACTGGAGACTGGGACTGCCAGGGAAGAGACTGAAGTGGTCACGCTTCATGAGGAAGCATCACCTTTGATTTTGCTGTTCCATGACTTAAGTACACAGCATAGCAAGGGCTGGTGTCTAAGCCAAGAAAGTAATGGCCTTGTAGCACTTACATAATGTTATTGTTTGGATTTTCTTTGTCCTTTAGCCAAGAAGTTTGTGTAGCTATTTCACTTTGTCTTAAAAATAGAACTAGAAGCAGAAATTGCTCTTCCCAGCAATCCCCTCCTCTGACAAGGAATGTTTCTCCCACTTCCTATGCTCCCTTCCCCCACCTCCAGATTTGCAGTCTGGTCGTGTACAGGAGCATGTGATGTTTTATGTCCTGAAAATGAATGCAGAGGTGTTCGACATCCTGTCATAATTGTTTGAAGAAAATTGCTAGCCTTTTCAGAAGGAGAGGGGAACAGCAGGGTTTTTTTTTTAATGTAAGTTTAATTATAATAGCCAAGTAGCTCAGCACTGTCAGAGCATAAGTTGCAGCTCCCTGTTTATGATACACCTGCCAGGAGGAATTTCAGACTCCTTAAGATGTGTCTAACTGGTGTCAGTCCCTCAAGGCACAAGCCTTCTGCTCCATATCGTTTTCCACTTCAACCTGTTCATTTTTATTGAACTATGAAAACACATAGCAACAAATCCTTTAAAATTAATAACTTATACAACGAAGTAAGATTAATGAAATGCATTATAAAACAGCTTAATCAGTGACAAGGCTAAGTACTGCAGTTCACAAGTTCTGAACTTGGAAATTCACAAAATAAATCATTTCTGTTTACGCAGCTCAGACAGTGTGGGTAACCTTCAATGGATGTGCAAAGATCCCATGAAAGCAGAACAAAAGAGCCAACAGATAGTACTGCATGTAAATCTTTAACTGTGTTCACTATTTTTAAACTTTATTTTGCATTAAATTAAAATTTTTTCCATGGCTATTTGTGAATGCATCAACAATATTTATTATGTTTTGTCAATGGCCATGTTTTGTCATGGCCATTGTTTTGTCATGGACAATGTTTTGTCATGGCCATGAGTATCATATCTAAAATTTCAAGGCCAGGTTTAGCACTGCTCTAATAACTGGAATGGAGTCTCAGAATGTTTTATAGCTGGAAGCTGTGCCTTTTTTTTTTTTTTTTCAAATTTTTTTAGCTCTCTCTGCTTTTTCACTGAATACTGAGGGAACACCTCCCAGGCATTTTATCATAGAACGTCTGGTGAGCACACGACAGTCTTCAGCTGTGGCTGTTACTGCAGGGGTGCTGGGCAGCAGTTTTGGACTGTGTTGTTGACTATGTGCCAGTCTTCAAATCTGGTACTAAACTTAGCTGCCTGTTTTCAGAGATACTATTCCCTTGAGTATCACTTGCAGGATTATATATTATGCACATGACATCATAAAAAAAGTACAGTTGCTGCAAAGCTGAGAAAAAACACTGTGGAACGACACTGAGATCCTACAGTAGGCTTTGCTTGGTTTTAACACTATCCCTAAATCACAAGGACCATCTTCTATCAAGATGCTGGGGTGTACTCAAAGCTTAAAAGACTACCATAAGGAGAATCAGGCAAAAATCTCCACAACACAGTAGTTTAACAGTATTTTAACTAAAGCTCTGGGGGGGGGGGGGGGGGGGGGGGAAGATGGAA
>VZTY01008565.1:587242-645677 GCA_013400935.1 Turnix velox | reverse complement strand
GAGCACAATGTGGGGCGGGGGGGGGGGGAGGAGGGAGAAAGTTGGAAGATGATGATTCCTTCCACAAAACATTTCTCCAAGAAGTCAGGGCAGATTTATAAACTGGTTTCTCTTCCCTGCTTTTCACTTCATCAGCACTTGCCAGGATGACCAGTTCTTACTTACTCGCACAAACAGCCGTTTGGGAAAAGAAACGTGTGGTTGTATGGTAAATGTCACACAAATTCCTAAGTTGTTCTCTGATTGAACTTAGTAATCAGAATCTGAATTTCTCTTATTTAAACAGAGGCTACCATTTAACAGAGCCTGTGCTAAGTTTTCACTGAGGAGGAAGAGGCTATTGCAGTGTGCTGCTGGCACTGGGTGTTGTCCACACACTTCTAGAGTCAACACAGCTTGTGACATACAAGGGTGAAGGGACCACCAGGGAGAAGCAGCCTCCAACAGATCCAGACCACACTGTCTATTTAGGTTCTGCCTGCTGAGTCAATGCAGAACCACCAGAGGTGCTTGTACTGGATCCAAGCAAGCAATGGGAGCTGTGCAAGTATATTTCTCCAGTTAGTTCCACTGGACCCATTCTGTGCCTGGAATGAAAGATGACAAACCAGGTACTAGGTCTGAGAGTGGTGCAGATGGAATAGCATTAGATGAAATTGAAGTGAAGTTGGTACAGAGGTAGGGTGGGAAGGAGCAAAGAATCATAGAGGAGCATGGTGAGATGGAGGAGAAATGAAGTAGTTGTCTGAATGCCTGCAGATCTCTTGTGGTGAACAGCAGCAAACCTTAGTGAGGCATTTTGGTTACTACAGGAGCTTGAGCTCAAGAACCAAGAGCAAAAACTGCCATTTGTCTGAGTTAATAAATGAGGCCCAACAGCTGACATTGCAGCAAGGTGTTAAAGATGGAGTGAGCAAGAAAACATCACAGGTGGCAATGCCACTGATCTGCAGGAGATGCTTAAACTGCTCAGTTGTGCCTGTACTTGTGGTACCTTACTCACTTGGAAAGTGGCAATGTTAAGTCACTTCCTTAAATGCTGCTATTCAAAATAAGAACTACTCTTTTCACAAATATTGACTTGTACAAGTTAGTAACTGTGCCAGGAAAATGGAAGGTGTTTCTAACAGCCAGCTCCTCAATTTGAAAGCCTTAACATGCAAACAAGCTACTCCTGGAATAAGAAGTTACCAGAAGGCAATGGCTAAATTAAAAGTCTCACAAGTGTGGCTGTTAATCATCTTTAAATATATTTAATTAAATCAAGCAAAACCTCCTTTTGATCCGATTTATACAAAGTTTCTGTAGACTTCATCTGAACTGCTTTGAATCCATATGAATCTGCTTTAAATACAATTAAGAAGTTAGCTGAGTCTTGCATCTGCCAGCCAGAGAAGCAAACAAATGAACCTATGAGATGGTCATAACCAAAGTTGAGTAAACTGGGATAATATTCCTTTTTAAGTAAAGTAGCCATCTGTGCACTTACTCCAACTTAGAAGGTGGCCCAGTGGTAGCACTGCAGAGATCTGCTCGTGCCCACTGCCTCCTTTTGTAGGCTGATGTGTTTTATGTGCTAGCCAGATTCAAAACACACAGATTTTTTTGCATAGTGAAAAAAGCAGTAGTGGAGAGTTGGAGAAAATGTTTTTTGGGGTTTTTTTCATTTTGTTGACTTTTTCACACATAGCATTTTCTGTGACTGTATAAGTCAGTGAGAAAAGCCAAACTCTGCTTATTAAAAAATGTGTGTTTCTGAAGGGATACACATACCCAATATAACCTTCATTATGATGCTTCTAATTAACCAATCTGCTTCACAACAAAGTAACTAGCTGCCACCAAAATCAACACTTTTCAGTTATTAATAGATTAAGGAAAGACTGTTAATTCCTTCAAGCCCCATTTCATTTGGTCTCATTACTTGGTGAGCCAGATGGCAGTGGGGCCAGACCCGTCAGCAGGCACCCAGGAGAAAGAGGACATTCACAAGTGCCAAAGCTGCAACATGTGCTGTATCTGAAAACCTCTGCTCTGGGGCAGATGCCTTCTATTCCTGGGAATTATTCTGCAGAGAGCAGAAAAAATCACTGGGAGTCAATCTAATTTTGTTTGATTTTTCTCACCTCTCCCCTTCTGGTACTCAACATCATCTCCAAAATGACAGCAGCGTGTGCCTCCAGCTGTGATGGAGGTGGCTCTCCATCCATTCTAAGTGGCCAACTGGTTGCCAGTTCTGCTGATGGACATTACCCTCCCTTCTGAATTGGCTGAGGTGATGCCAGGTTGAAAGAGACACCATAGTCTACATCAAGTTTGCTAGAGACTTTCTTCATGCAGTAGAAGTTTTAGGACTAAGAGTAATGCACTTTGTTGTGTTGATCACTCTGAATGTGTGGTTGCACACCTAGGTTTGTAGTAAATCCCAGTAAGAGTGGTTCATCTCCACTTACAGCCCAGGATAAAATAGCTCTCAGACTGAAATTTCATGAGGGTTTTCATTTTATCCTCTTGGAAACATATTATAGAATTAGTGGGTTTGAAAGAGAATCACCATTAAAGATGGAAAAAAAAAAAGTAAGAGCATCTGCTTCTCAGAAAAACTCTCAGATTCTTAATTTTCATCACTTAAAAATGAAAAATTTCTATTTGAACTGAAGCTAACATTTAAGAAATACTTTTTCAAGTTCCCTTTTCTGTCCTTAAAACTATGCAGGGAAGGCAGTTCAGAAAAGCACAAAACTGGGTCAGGTTATCTTTCTGTTAAGAGCACAAACTAAACACACCAAAGCCATTTTGCAAATACATTCTTGAAATTTTCCATTGGGAATTCTGCCATCACTCTGAGTATCCCCTAGCTGTAATTTTCTATTGTTATAATTAGCAAGGTTTGCCTAAAGTCAACCCTAAGTCTTCTTAGTTTCAATTTAAGCCAATGTCATCTTATTGTTCCCTATGTTGAGCAATTGATCACTTATCCCCTTTAGCAACCATTTTGGCTGTTGTAAGACCATTAATACCTTCCTACCCTAAATGTTGTATTTTGTCTGTTCTTTTCAAGAAGCTCAAATTTGCTAAGTTTCTTTTCATTCTTGTTCCTCTGTCCTGGATTTTTCCCAGTCATTTCTTGGGCTCTTCCCAGCTTATCAGTGCCCAATCATCCATGCCCAATTTTTTCAACTTGTTCACAGTAACAAACCAAATATAAAATAAGCAGAAATATTTGTATTTTCTTTTAAAAAAATAAGAAAATAAAAAAATATTCCTCAAAAAGTAGTTTTTTATTGTTTTCTAGAAAATGGCATTAGATTAAAACATTTTACCATTACAAAATTAGTCTGATTACATCCCTGAGCAGAAATGTAGAATTGTTAATATTTTTTGTGAAACATTACATTGAAAAGACTTTGAAAGGGAGCAGTGTGGGAAGAGCTGTGTAGAAAAAGTCTCCTTTCTGGCTCCTGGCTTTTAACCCCTTGTTTTGCCATGAGGGGAAGGCCAAGTTACACTTTTCCTCCCACAGGACAGGATCTCCCCAGCCTCATCCCACCATAGCCTGTAGCCAAGAAAGGCTGCAAGTTGGTAGTGGTAAAACTAATGGCAGACAGAGATAAAAAGTGATCTGCTGGCTCTAATTATAAAGTCCAGTTACAGAGTTTCAATATAAAAGGCTTTCATGCAATGCATGTGTATGATGGCCTTATGTAATTAGACATTGTAGAGGACATAGATTAATAGTAATGAAGGCCATTTTAGAAAGGCCAGCTAAAATTACCCAGAAAATTAATTGAGAGAGGAAGAACAGAGCTACTGTAGGGGGATTTATCAGAAAAAAAATTCTGTCCTTCATCCGAATAATGCTGAGGAAGGGGAAGCAAGTGGCAATACCAAAATGGTAATCTGCCAAGATAAAGATAAGAAATCCTATGGTTTTTAGGAAACAAAATGAGCTCTAGCTGGTACCTCACACAGTGAAAAAGACCTGTCACTACATGTGTATGTATGCCACTACATAAAGAAATGCAGAAGGTGACAAATTAAGATCTATACTGCTAAATTTTTTAAAGCTAAATTTATTTCAGTAATCATCTAGTTTCTTGATGGATAGTTTGTAGATAGATAAAGGATGCATGAGCACATACAAGAAAGGCCACACCTTTCTTAGACTTCCTAGTGTTTCCCATGGGGTCACAGGGCTGGAGTGTTTCCCAGGGCTCATATACTTTTTTCATTGTTCTGAGAGTGAAATCAGTAATAATCATGCCATTCCTGAGAAAGATTGGTTTAATCTGCACTTAGAGACTTCCAATAATGGGGATTTTGTAGATTTGCCAATCTATTATTATCCATTTTTACATATGCACATATGAAATATATAGATTTTAACATGTGATAAAACATTCTTGCAACAACTCAAGTATATTATTTATTTCATATTTACTCCTGCATGGATTTCTCCCTTCCTCAATGCCACTGTACTGAAGACAATTATCATTTATTCACTCATTGTCTGAGGTTGTTCTTCCCTCATGCATCAAATTCTCCAGAGGCTGATCATCCTTGACAGGCAGCTTGGGATCCATGTCTAACATTAGCTTGAACTTGTTCTTCTCTTTATTTGAAGTGCAAGGAATGGTGGTGCCTCAGAAGATCTGGGCTATATCTAACATCAGGGTAGACTGAGATCCTTCCCTGAAGCAAGTCACTTGACCTCTAAATGCCCATTTCCTTAAAAATCCATACCCTGATTTACCTTTACTCCTCAGGGTAAGCTAAGTAGGAAACCATTAATGAATGGATTGCTACAAGAACAACCTCCTGGAAGCTCAACCAGTTTGCTGCCTGTTTTTCTGTAAAGGCACATGGAACTTCAGGGGGGTGCAGTGGCAGGGGTGAGTGAGATGCTGAATTAGCCTTTTTCTCTTCCATAGGGAGTTTGCAGCTAATTAATATTACCAAAAAAATCATTTAGGGGGATATCTCATGTCTAGCATCCCAGTTTCATTGCATCAACAATTAAAAATGCTTGTATTTAAACTCTCCACTTCAAAAGAGATTATTTTAGCTGAAGCAGCCACTGGTGTCCACCCAGACACTGGCAAGTCACTATCTGGAATGCCATGGTGACTGCTCACAGCTTCTGCATGGGAGCAATTACTGAACATATGGCACATGTGGAGAAAGGCTACTAGGGGTACAGCTAGGGTCCCAAAACCCAAGAATTGGATTTAAAGTTTCACAACATGCAGGCTGAGATGGAATATGATTACTCTCTGTGGACGCAATGTGGAAGGAAGAAATCAAGAAAAAAAGAGCTATTTAAGTTAACAGACATTATCAGCCTTTGAACAGTATTGAGCTGAGGGTAAACTTAGACTGGACACTAGTGGGGTGTCCTGTCATCAGAAATATTATGTGCATGTATTGCTTTCCTGCAGGAACAGGAACAAAAAAACCCCTTAAAATTCTTCTAAGATTGAGATAACTTTATGAAAAGGATTACAAGATATGACTGACTTAGCAGCAAGAGGGACTTTATAACTAAGGAAGACACTTCCAGTCCTTTTCTACTGTTTCAGTGTGAATCAACAGTCACTTTGTGGATTAATCAAACACTTCTGTTTTTAATAGCAAACAAGATGAGAACAATATAATGTCTAAATAATTATGAGAGTCTTCATAAACAGCCCATGGCCTTTTCACATAAAATTATGAAGAAAAAAATTAATGTGGTCAACATTCCCCTCCTTTAGGCTACTGAATAGTCATGGAATTTGCACCTTTGATACTTAATACGTTAACTTCAAATCCACTACAAATCAACTCATTTTCCAAGCTAAAGCAAACTGAAAGATTTCAGTGATGGTGAGTGCAGGTTCAGGGGAAAAAATTTTTTCTGTGCTTACCTCTCAACTTTTAAACACTTCATCTGTTCCATAACCCATGCTCTTGTTTTGTGATCTGAAAGGCACTGGAAAATTTGTTTCCTATAGCATCTCACCTCCCTTTTCCTTCAACCCATACCAGAACAAAGTATTTTTTATTTGTTTCATAACTTCACTTCGAACACACAAAGCACTCTGAGAGCAAAAGACATCCTCTCTGAGATGAATGAGTTAAGAAAAAGGAAAGAAAGACACCTAAAGGAAATAGCTTACAAGGGCATGTGGCTCAGGAGCAAGCAAGTCTGGCAAAGATTTGGCTTTATGGTAGTTGCAAAAAGCAGGTTGAGTTCTATGTCATTTGATCTTCCCTGGCAACACAACTCCATATCTGGTGGGATCCTCAGTAAGCAGTACAGATCTAGTCTGTGATTTTACATTTCCCTGTGCTCTCTCAGCAGGCAGGTATTTAAGACGGGCCCACAGAGCCAAAAATGCAGGGGAAAAGAAAAATTCACATGTAAAGAGTTAAATAGAACTCCAGTAGTGGAGGAATTGTTAAATACTTCCAGCAATTGATCTCTCAAAATGTTTGTGCATGGGTTATTAGCAGTGGTGGCTGGGTTGTGCTTCTTCAGGAACTTCTTTACAGATCATTGCTTACTTACTACTTTGTTATTTCGTCCATGATTACACACCAAATCACTGCTAAAAACACTGGGCTTGACACAAATGCCAGTAGAAAGCTAAGTACCAATGAGACAGGGCAGTCAGGTATTTTAATGAATGAAAAATATACACAGCCATGTGTACAAAACAGACACAGCTGTTGAAGGAAAAAATGAGGACTTGGCAGTTCCCAGTGAGGCTGTGACTTGCCATGCCAACACACTTTTCTGCATCTTCCATTTTCTTGCCATGCAGCTCCAGATGACCACTTCAGATTACACTGTATTCTGAAGAGCTGAAAAATTGTATTTAAGCCAAACAAATTGGCCATCTGGTCATCTTTTCTTTCAAGTGGAAGTGTCTGAACACTGTCAAAGATGAAGGTAACCTTTTCCTCCAGCTTTAACTTGTGGAGCTTTTCTAAGGGTCTAAAGTCAGGAAGAGTCAGAAGGAGCAAATGTCTCCCCTTACAGAGGTGGCACTAAGAGAAGGGTGTTGATTTTGGTTTTGAACATAACATCAATATGGATAATCATGCTGAATAAGGATAATCATGCAGAATGCATCATTTGCAGTCAGTTTTGCTATCCACTTACTTAGAAGTTGGTTCGAAAGAGAACGGGGAGATAAAAATACAGCAAGTTGAGAGCAGGAAAAAAACACTTGCAGAATGTCTTTACATCCTGACTAGAATATATCTTTACAAAGTACATGTTATAAGATTGCTTAAGAGATAGTAGCTCCTTTCAGCACTATCCTGTGTCAGTTTATAAAAGTAGGTACTTTAAAAGTAATGTTCTAAACTACAAGATAGAGTATAATTTGTTCAGAGTACTAGCTCTAGTGTTGCTATGATATTATCATATCTGTTGTGGGTCTACAGCTCTTTTCTGATCAACTGTGGGAAAGCAACAGAAGATGAGCGAGGATGATTGTAAATACACTCAAGTGACTGGCATGTGGGGGGCTGGGAAACACATTTAGCACGTTAATTGTTGTTCAGTCTTGTGTGTTTGCAAATAAAACATCTGCACTGAGATAGCCTGAATCTGCAATGGATGCAGGGACACCTTTTCTAACTGCCCCAAAATCCTGCCCTGCTATTGAAGAAGATCAAAGCATAGTGAGACAACTGCTTGAATCCTTTTGATACTGGTAGGAACAGGGAGTTTCCCTGCTCTCACTCTCTTCCTGTCTTGCTAATAAGGACTCTCTGACTAATACAGATGCTTACTGACCAGCATTCTCTCTCACTGCTGTGCCTGTGTCCCATGCTTGCCTGCCTCTACCTGGGTGTTGCTGCAGAGGCTCCCTGGTCTGTGAGGTACTGAGATTAAACTCTTTGTCTCAACCATGTTTTGTGGTTATTCCTGCAGCCTGTCTGCACTGGCTCACACACCAACATTATAAACTTCTTACTGATCATTTGGGTGGGTTTGTTTTGGTAATTTCAAGTTTTTCCATTCATGCATTTTTCAGGAGGGACTTCTAATTGCATAAATTTGCTAGTAGTGCCCCACACCTTACTCTGAAGGTCATTCAATGCTAGTATAGGCTCATGTACATGTAATACTTTCAGAGGTTTTCCTGACATGTGCCAGAGAAACAATGAGAACACCTTTCAGACAGTAAAGTGTGGCCTCTTGGGATTAGACCAGCAATCTGCTAGTGCTCAGTAACTCACTTGAAGCCTTTTGAGTTTTTTTCTTGTGACACCACAATGCTTTTTTTCTTATCCACATTTGCTGCCAAAATGCTTTCAGGAAATATGAGTGTTTGTATCTTGTGACCCCCTTCAGTTTAGCACAAACTGAATCATGCCATAAAGTTCAGCTGAGTAATAAAATATAATCAGATTGGCAGGAGGTATTAGAGCAAGCCACATCATTACAGATCCCCTTTTAACCCAGTTTAACAAGTGGCTCCTGAGAAGTTATTTATTCTAGCTGTCAGCATCTTGTTGTTGATATGACAGCGATCAAATCTCTGTTAGATCCTAATCTCATTCTTCTTACTCCACCTTCAAGTATCTGAGAGCCTCATATAAGCAGTATCACTTTTTGTCAGCAAAATGATTTGCTGGACATTGATCATTTCCTGAAAGACACAACAATCTATTTTTTTTAATATCTACAACAATTATTAGCATGAGATAGGGATGGAATAAATGGCAGGCAATGGTGAATCATGAAGTGCTGAAATTCTGAACAGTTGCTGTGTTGAGCATGCTGATCCATATACAAAACCAGAATGTATTTCACAATTAGGAAATCTCAGCAACATGCTCCCAGGTGCATGGATGTCACAGTGGCAAATTATTAGTCTGTGACTGATGTTCTTGCAGTGTCCTGGGGAGACACTACAGAGTGCCAGACTTATCGCTGTTATGAATATAGAAGAGTTCTTTTATTATGTCTCTGGATGCTGGGAATTGAGGATGGGAAAGGTATGTATTATCCATCAAGCAGACCCCACCTCAACTTGAAATCAAGAAACTCTCATTCCTAAACAACATGTTCTGTCCTGATTTTATCTTCTCCAGGCTCAAACTCACAAAACTCTAACACATTATGGCATTTGCATTATAATGGACAGTGAAATTACTTATAAATCACATGTATGTATTTGCAGGCTACTTTATAAGAACGTTTTAAAGCAAATTTAAAGCCTGAACAATATAAGGAATTTTCTTGAAAGTAAAGTCTAGAATGTTATTTGGAAAATGTGAATCACTTTTTAATTGTGAGGAGCTTAATATTTTAGGCTTAAGACACATTTGAAAGAAAACATACCACTGATTGAGTTCAAAATCCTTCATATAATGTGTTATCTGTCTCTTGGGCTGTTTGTGAATGATAGCACATCTCATTCCTGCAAGGAGACCAAAAGCAAGTTCAATTTCAAATGTGGGTATTTAACAAGCAATAGTTCTGATTCTCACCTGAGATCACTAAGACACATTCTTCTAGTGACAAAAATCCTAAAGTCAATGCAGAGTGTATTTGTGTGAGAGTGGAGCCAGCTGTCATACTGAAGGTATTCACAAAAGTGTGAAAATATTTTCCCTGGTGAAGAGAGAGCCAGCCTAATCAGCTCTGCCTCTAATTGACTGTTCTAGACACTCAGTCTGTCCCAACAGTCAGAAGAACTGCAGGTGCTCACAGGCAAATAGATGCTGCCTGTTCTGAGCCACCCCCAATGCTCGGACTGAACTCATCAAGCATTGTTGTCTGGAACCAGAACTGGTGTTCAAAACACCTTTCTTAGTAACAGTAAAACTTTTCTCCATTGACTGATACATTTTCTGCATGTATCCCTAGGACAAGATGCCATGTGCTCCCCATTGTGTCACCTCAAACAGTATCAGCTGTTTATAGAGAGTTTCCTTGCTAATTCAGCAAAGTCTGGAGCTTCTATATCTGTTCAGGACAATTTCTGCCTTACTGAAAGATATTGTAAATAAAAGAGGAAAAAAGCAATTATATCTTCTGTCTCCCCTTCTCACAGACAGCTGACAACTTGCACAAATGAGTATTATTTTTAAGAGTTACCAAAACTAAGTGTGACAGATGCATCTTTTCTGGAAAACCCAATTTGTCAGACTATCTCTTCAAAATGGTTGTGCTTTTTACATGCTGAGGGAATCTTTACTCTTACCTTTTCATTTCTTATTATGCTGATACATTGCTTTCATTTTAGGACCTCACATTTTAGAGACTAACATTTTTGTGTGCAAAAGGGAATGTGTTATTTTCTGACTCTCTTTGCATGGCTTGGCATTCTGCAGTGATCTTCATAAAGTCTGTATTTCTGATACATATGAAAAAAATCTGTTTCATCCCTCTTATCTCTTTCTCATTACAGCAATCTCATTTTTTACACTACTTCTCCCTCTTGTTAATGAATAAATTTGGCTTCATATTCTGAAACAGTTATTTATGAAAAAGAACAGCCTTGAAATTCTTAATAAAACATTAATTTCTACATTTCTTTTGCTGTCTTTCTTTGTGACTTCGCTGAAACTTTTATGTAATTAAAAATAATGTCGCTACATTGGATTGCACAGAGAATAAGAAGGAAACCTACCTATTTTGGTCATATTTTTGGGAAATATATTGATTTCTCTCATTGATGGAGCTATAGATGTAAGCTATTTGGAGCTTTACATGGTGTGTGTCTATTTCTGGCATTCCTGCACAAATTTCTCCATTCTGAGCAATACAATTCTGTCTAAATGCACAAACATACCTTAAGTTGTAAAGTTGGTTGTGAAATGTTGCAGAATTAATGAAAATTTTTTCTCAAAACAATTGGCCTAATAAAGGTTCTTTCCCACAGATTTCTGCCTTACATTTGAGTTCTGTGCTATTCAGCCTCTGTACATGCTTCAGACACTAATTCTCTGAATAGTCAAGAATACCACAGCCAGTCATGTGCCTCAGTGGGACAACAGGCTGGTTTGAGGCAGTGGTTTTAAATGGGTACTCAATGTAGCTCTTCCACAGCAAAATGATTGCACCAGGAACTCTTCAGATGGTAATTCCAGGCAGTTCTGGAGATTCTCTAAAGGCAACAATTTGTATGTGTTGATAAGCAACCTGGCTGAAGAATTCTAGAGATGCCAAGGCAGTTTCTCTTGTAGAATTGATCAATGTGTACGCAGATAAGACACTTAGAAACAGTAGAAATTGTTCCTGCAGCCACAACATTGCTCACATAACCCAATTTTTGCATGCAGTTATGGTATTTAAGAGTTGGAATAGAGTCTGGGAGTCTTAACCCACCCAAAGACACTGCTGCAAGGAGTCATGCAGCAGAGACTCCTCCTGTCACCATTGGACAGCAGATAATCTCCAGAGGTCTTCCCAACATTCTGTGATTCTTTGGAAGTCATGGCATCTACATTTAGTGTAGTAAACTTCCTTACATCTTCTTCTGCATAATATTTCAAGAAATTGTTCTAATTCAAAGATTTTTGTGATTGTCTTAAATCGACCATTTATGGTCAATAATCCTGAAAAAAATTCTCAATTATTAAAGAAAATTTTCTTCATGATAGAGAAGAATATTTAAAAGGAATTAGGTCTTTTGTTTGCAAATCTGAATATATCCAAATGTGAGAGTTTTCATTCTGGATAACTGCCCTATACAAGTTAACTCTATATGATCTTTGTAGAGGGCTTTAAATTGAAACCATGCTATAAATTTCCTCTACCTCAAGATTCTCTGACCAGAATTTTGTCTTAGTAAAGAAGAAAAAACTTTGCAAATATATTGGTATATTGTGTAAACATGAAATATCTAGTGTGTATTTGGAACATGAACCTCTTGCTCTGGCCTAACTCTTGCTAACATGTACACCATGAACCTACTGAAAATAATGAAGGCTATCTTTTGATCTCCATCTCTGCCTGATAAAGCTTATTTTCAGTAATAAAAAGAAAACATTCCATAGGTTTTTGTTTTGCTTTCATGTATGAAGTTAAACATGTAGGATATCCTTGCCAAAAAATTAAAAGCTCAGTTAAAATTAGATCTTCTGTGTGAAAAAACTCTCAAAACAGCATTTTTGTAATACTATACTAAATGGATGATGCATAAACAATATTCCTAGTACTAGGAAAACATTGTTTAGAGTTTATTTCTTTGAACTGCAGCAAAGTATTTGGTGAAAATTGTGGTGAAGTAAATAATGCATCAATAACATCTGCAATGCAAGGTTTCTTATGCAAAACAAACAAGAGGTTTACTTAATGTAGGTATAACAATTCCCCCTATTAGTTTTGATCAATTGCTTTGTGGTTGTGTTCATTAGACAGCCTAATCTGAACCGCAATTAGATTTTATCCTTTTAAAAGACAAAGCAGAATCCCAAGCCATTAATTAAAGGGTCTGACTACAGTTGGTTACAAGATGGATGTTGTATACCCTTAACTGATGATTCAACTCAGCAAAACAGACCACTTTAGTTTTAAGTGGCAAAGATTCCAGCAGTAATTGAATGCAAACTTTTGCTCCAGTGCAGCTAGAGAAAAAGAAATAATTTTACATGTGGACTCTTAAAGACATGAAATCCTGATGACAACCATGTGAATAAGTGAGATTTACAAAGGGCAAACTGCAAGTAACATGAAAATGTTTAGACTGGGGAAGCTGATTAATTCCTGCACCACTTATCTGTTGTATTATTTCTCTCAGACATTAAAAAACATTTAATGCTTAGTCTTCAGACCCACTGCATCTAATGCTGCAGTATCCCAATGGCAAAAACCAACTTATGGTACTTGAGAAATCAAAAAACTTATTACTTTCTGATTACAAATGGCTGCTCTCTCATGCCATTCATCCCCTTCCAGACATGAATATGTTTTTATTCTTTGTCCCTCTCCTCCCACAACCACAGAAAGTCTTAAAAGAATTGCTAATCTTTAAGAAGATCTGATATTATCTGCCCAGATAACCATGCACAAGAACATGAAGTATGAAGTGCTCCTGGTCTAGACCTGCTCCTCCAAAGAATTCCTATGTGACTATGGAAAGGAACTTAAATTGTTGGTTTTGAAAGCAGGTAAAACGTTGTACCTTTAATGTACAGGTTTCAGGCATCTGTGGATAAAAAGCAGACTCTCAGCAAAGCACTCAACTCTAGTGGTAACTTAAGAGATGCACAAAATGTGAGCTGGAAGGTAGAGGTGAAACTTGGATATGACAACTAAAGTTTTGAAACAAAAGCCTCATGGAAAAAGGGATTTTTTGGATTAAAACTAAAAAACCCAGCATTTTGTTAAAAGCAGGACTCATTGAGGTTTAACCTGTTGTCTGCTTTTATCTGTTGTCTTTCCCTTTCCATAACTTTTGAACAAGATTATTACCTAAAAACTTTAAAAGAAGAAAAAGCTGCTCTTTGCCAGTGAGGCAAAGTTATATTGCAGACTTTGGCAATAAGGGCCTGCAGTTCTACCAGACATCTCAGCATGTAGCCAGAGTTGCTAACTCAGCTATAAGAGAGCCAAAGTACACGGAGAGACTTTATTTTAATTAGCTTATTGTCCATTATTAATAGGAAATCCACAGACAATAAAACAAACAATTTGTAGACAAACAAAAAAGCCTATTTTTAGTTTTTGGATATATGAGAAGAAGGTGCATCACAGCCACAGGAGGTTATCTTCTATTTCTCTGAAGTTTTCATCTGTAGCTTACCTATGCAGCTGCCTGCTCAGGTACTATCTGCCAGAAATGCTCTCTGGCACTAACAGATTGTGCCCTTGCACTAGGTGAGGGGATAGCAAAGAAAGCTTTGCAGTTAGCTTCAGAAAGATTTTTCAGGCATACATGGCCTCTAGCAACTAGTACGTGAAGTCAGAGTGAGTCTAGTGGTGTCCCTGCCCA
The DNA here is from genome assembly GCA_013400935.1 of Turnix velox. Taxonomy (NCBI): domain Eukaryota; kingdom Metazoa; phylum Chordata; class Aves; order Charadriiformes; family Turnicidae; genus Turnix; species Turnix velox. The sequence continues at coordinate 631,734 of VZTY01008565.1, read as the reverse complement.
TGGCATGGGGGCTGGAATTAGATGTTCTCTAAGGTCCCTTCCAACCTAACTAGAGAGTTGATTTTGCCCCTCTACTCGGCTCTGGTGAGACCCCACCTGGAGTATTGTGTCCAGTTCTGGAGCCCTCAACACAGAAAGGACATTGAGCTGTTGGAGCAAGTCCAGAGGAGGGCCACGAAGATGGTCAAAGGGCTGGAGCAACTGCCCTATGAAGACAGGCTGAAGGAGTTGGGGCTGTTCAGCCTGGAGAAGAGAAGGCTCAGAGGGGACCTCATAGTAACTTATCAGTACCTGAGGGGGTCCTACAGAAAGGCAGGGGAAGGAATTTTTAATATGATATTGGATGGGAGGACCAGAAACAATGGAGGTAAATTGGAAGGGGGTAGATTTGGACTTGACATAAGAAAGAAATTCTTTACAGTGAGGGTGGTGAAGCACTGGAACAGGTTGCCCAGAGAGGTTGTGGATGCCCCCTCTCTGGAGGTGTTCAAGGACAGGCTGGACAGGGCACTGAGCAGCCTGATGTAGTGGGAGGTGTCCCTGCCTATGGCAGGGGGGTTGGAACTCGATGATCTTTAAGGTCCCTTCCAACCCAAACTGTTCTATGATTCTTCTTGTAGTGATTTTTATGTTGATATTCATAGACCATTAAAAATGCTATAAATATATATATATTAAAACTCTGGATCAGATCTTTCTGATAGGAGAAAGATACTGAGCTGAAAGCACTGGAGCAAACCATCATCTTCTCTGCTGGGTGTTCTCACTACCAACTGGCAGAGAAAATTATGCCCAGACTCACATGCAAGAGATACTTTAAGAATAGAAGGAAAAAAAAAGGGAAATGCTCCAAGTTTTGCTGGTTGTGGGGACTCTGCAGGGTATGCAAAAGAATTTGTTGTGAATTTTTTTGGTAAAGAAATTTCTTGCTGAAAAATATTTAAACAAAAACAAGGGGAAAAGATCTGTAGCTTATAAAAAGGAAAGAATATTTACATAAACAGCATGAAATTTCCAATGTTACTATTCTAAGAAAAGGACATGCTGGCACTTCACTTCAAAATTACTTCTATACTGACATTTAAGTTACTTAAAACACAGAAGTCAGAAGCAAAATGAAATATTTGATATCACAGAAATGACAGTTTCACCCACATTATTGCTAACATTTCCAAATCTTTGTAGAACAAAAAAATTAGTTTCTCTTCTTTACTCATTATTTTTTAACAGAATGATGAAGAAAATTACAGGATGTCTTTGCCCGTGGTTAAATTATATTACCTGGAGGAACTGCATCCTAGTTTATAAGCAAGAACATTAAGCATTGAATTGAATATTCAATGAGTGTTTTTCCATTGATTTTAGTGGATTAAGCAGCATGCACAATGGGAATGACTTCACTTTCAGAAATGCAGATGTATCATTGCATGTTCAAACACACATAGGCAAACTGTTCCACTGATTATATGAACAGATTGCCCTTCCAAGTCTTGCCGACTTCTGCACGAATCTAAGGATGATATACATATGGGAATGCCTACATATATATATATATGAATAAGATTATAAAACATTTATATGCTTTGGATTGCATCTTTGGACCAAATATGCTTTCCTAATCTCACAGGAACACCAAAAAAAACCCCCAACGAATTGGTAAGAGCCCTGACTCATTTGGTTTTTGTGATATATTGCTGCCTGCCTGCTCATTAGACAACCTTCCTCTTCCTAATTTATCACTTTAACATCAGATTTAGCACACAGAACAAATCTGCAAATGGTAAAAAAAATATATATATATAAATTATACTGACCAGTTCATATTAGTGTGAGTGTTAGCAACATCAAGGTGTTTCTATTTATCACTATTTGCTTTGATGGGGCACCACTCATTTCATTTATTGTTTCATTCCTCTCAATTATTTCCTCTTGGGAAGAACTGCAATCAGCATTATCTCACTTGGACAGTGTTTACTCTACAGGTTTTATGAAGTCCATTAAAAGGAAACAGTTGCTAGATATTTGTGCATTGAATCTAGAGTTTTCCTCCTGTATCTAGCTACTTTGTGATTTAAGATCATATTTATTCTTTTTATTGTTACAGGAAGCCAATATGGATTTACACCTTTAAGTGCAAAAAGAGTGTAGCAAAAATCATGCGGATATTTTCTTTCTTATTTCAGGATAACACATTTTTGCCTGGAATAACAACCAATTTGAAAATCCTCTGCCAAAGAATATTGCTACCCACATTGCTTTTTTTGTTGAGGTTGTTAGAGGGTGGGGATTGTGTTGCTTGGTGGGTTTTTTTTCTTTCAATTTTGGAAGCACTGTGAATCCTCAGCAAAAATGTGTGACACATGGTGCTAAACACAAAATAAAATCCACAAAATGAGCTGAAGCATTGGACAGCCTGCTTAGGCACACTGAGTTATTATAGGTAATGTGTCTGCCAACCTTTCACACTTCTCCTTTCCCTGATGCCATCTCTCTGGAGAAAAGACAGAGAGAAATGCATATATCCAAAGGACAATTTGGATGTGTGTATCTAAGTTATAAGGGCTCTCCAACTTTAAATCCCAAAGCAGGCCTTTCAGAGTTTCCACATCACTTTCTGCCCACATATTAGGTATCAGAAGTTTAGTCCTATAGAGCTCAACATCCGTTTTTATATGGGAATTGAATTGCTGGACTCTGCTTTCTTAGGCAATAGCAATCAACTCTTGTACCTGTACCTGTAGCTGAGCCCCTTTGTGAATCTGAGTCTTCCTTATTAAGTGCCAGAGGATGCAAGATGGTGAATAAATGCAGAAATGGTGCCCAGGAGGATGAGGAGAAGGAAAATGTCAGATGGAAAGTGTGATCTGGTACATCACTGATGAGTTGCTCTTACTTTCAGTAACAAAATACTTTGCTATTTCTGGTTTCTCATGTGACTCGGTTTCCATGCCCAAGTCACTGGACATTTAAGAATAGTGAAGAGGAGAAGATCTCACCCTGAATGTTGGTGTGGACACCAAGAAAACAGTAAGAGGGTCCAGTACAAATCTGAGTAAAGCAATAGGGATATAATTTATCTCTCAGTATTTGAGTGATTACACTTGGAGAGAGAGGACTCTGACTTCTACAACACTTTTAGCCATTCTTCTCTAAAATTTTTCATTTGGCCCCCCTTTATAGAAGAGAGACAGGGTTTATCTGGGTGTCATCTTAGGCTGCCAGTGGATTGGTTGGTAATCTGGTAATCTCTGTCTAATCACAGCTCAAAACAATGACAGGAACACTGATGGGTTTAGCAGGGAACTTTGAGAACAACAAAGAGCACTGTTATTTAACACTGCTTTGTCAGACATATGCCACTTGTTTAGCTTCACAAACATATGTGAAAAAAAATCATATTCCATGTTAAAAAACAGAAGCAATTTTCAACAGCTGTTTAAAGAAGGAATTGTATGAAGGTGCCCCACAACAAGAAGCAAACAGCCCTACTAGTGCCACAATTCTGTGCCACAAATACCCTCTGTCAGCTAAGGCTGTTTTTACCTGACTCCAGGAGCCCTGTCTGTGACAAAAAGTCAAAAAACTAATAGAAAATAGTATCATCTGCATCCTCTCTGTTTCTCCATGTAAGTACAAAAGTGTCCTGAACAGAGGTCAGGAATATATATACCTCTGTCCTTTGTTCATTTGTGAAAGAGGGACTAAGAGGGGCACAGCAGGACAGCTAGGCTTCCATCTGTTGTGCAGAGCTTTTTTTTTTTTTTTCTGCAAGGTATACAAGAAACAGCCAAGACTTTATTAGGAAAGAATAATTTGACCTTCACTTCAAACTATGTTTTAGTCTGCCTAAGAAGCTATAGCTTGATGTCTCAAGGAAAAATATGGATTGTATACAGAGCCTGACATCATGCCTCTGAGCTGATACAAACATCTTGAAGGATAATGTGGTAGCCACAGGGTCTGTTTTTTCTCCTCTTCTCTTAAATGGTCCTTTCCTAATCTGTAGAGGAGTGTTCTGAGAACTCAGGCCACTGCAGTACTCTGCATCCTGCAATGCATGGAAAAAGGAGACATTTCATAAAAATAACTGGATACTGAGGTAGATTGTTCATCAACAAATACCCTTTTAAATATTGAAGGTTTGGAAAGGCAGTTTCATGTGCTTTAAATGGTACACAGACTTTAAATTATTTTAAGAGAAGTATCTAATAATTTAATAGTCAAACTTACATTTCCTACATGCACTCCAGTCCTTGTCTGCAAAATCCCATAAGCATTTGCAAAAGTTTGGGTTAAGAAGCTTTCTTCCCATGGAGATATCAGCGCTGTTGCCCATTCCACTCTTATGCTGCCCAAAGAGCCCCCAGGATGCCACTTGGCTCACCACCAAGTCACACTGCCTGCCTCAAACCTTTCACATGATGCTCTTAGCACACAGCAAAAACACCCAACTCTTCTGTCAAAACTTCTGTGCTCATGGCAACAAGAGAAGAATTTCATGAGAGAGAGAAGAAAGAGGCACTGGGTGTGGAGGAAAGGTATAAGGATTGTTGCTGATTATATCTGGTAGAATTTCTGAGGTATCTTGGTAGGGTGTTGGTACAAACCATGGTTTTGTTAGACAAACAGAATCCATACATTGAGACCAGGGTTTGTCAAAGGGCACAATCTGCCAGACATTCCCCACTGCAAACAGTAAATATCCACCTGACTAAAGTTTTCTTCATAAATACTTCCTCCAAAAGGCTGCATCTGGGCTTTAGAGTGCTATCATAAAGCCTTTCTTTTGGGCAGAAGATGTGCAGCACAGCAGTAGTTTAGACAGTAAACCTGGAGGCTATTACACAACAGGAAAAATACCAAAGGAAAGAACAAGTGCAATTAATAAAACATAAAACATTTGCTCCATAAAAATCTAGAATATCATCATTACTGCTTCAAATTAGCTGAAGTTTAATTATCTCCAAGATGTTCTGGCACCTTCTACATCTTTCTGCAAAAGTTTGACAAAACAGGAAAGACTTGGTAAAGATAAGGATATCAAAACACTGTTGGAATAATCGAGGAAAAAGAATTAAAATAAATTGGATGAAATGACAAAACAATTACAACTGGACAGGTCTGGTTATCTGTATATGGAGTGTGCATGTTGGACAACTGAATTGCAGCAAAGGTGACCTTGCATCATCTTGTCTGATAGAAAAATAGATAAAAATCCCAATGTATCTCACATATTGTCATTACCTACTTTTAATAATACAAATCAAATGGAACAGTCCAGGTGATTGTTGATGGGAGTAAGTGCTTGACTTGCTGACATTTTGTTGATGGGAGTAAGTGCTTGACTTGCTGACATTGTGCTATCTTTTGCACCAAAGTGATTTAAGCAGAGGATTTACTAACCAGTTATAGGGGCATAGGGATGCCTTGTGAACAGGCAGGAAAAAGACCTCATGAAGCTTTACTATAAAGAAGATCTCCTTGTGAGATCTGTAGCATGGGGTTCAGTATTGTAAATATTTTCAACATTTATCTTTATCAAGGAAAGGATACCTTTGTGTCCTAGTGTAAAGGCAGCAGAAAAGTCCAGGTTAAGATTGTCTTTGCAGCATATTCTTCCTCTGGGTGGACTGGGTGAGATATACTGGAGTAAGCATGCATGACATGGGGAGGGGCAAAAGTGGTGATCTCCTCAGTCTGTTGGTGAACTGAGTGTTGGGCTTAGCATAGGAATGGATATCTCCTCCATGCCCAAGAAGAAAAAGGAATGGGGGAAGAGGATGTGCTGGAGAGAGTGAAAAGAAAGAAAGATGAGCTGCTGAGTGCCCTTCCCTCCCACCAGATCCTGAGAAGAATACTGTGCTCTGTACTGTGCTAAAACATGACATTTAAACTTAAGCAGTTTAAACAGTCCCCTGAGCAATGTTGAGGGTGCAGAACAGCTGCATGTATAATTAACTAAAGCTAATTACAATAAATTAACTTAACTAGAAAATCAGTCAGGGTTTATATTCCTAAAAGTTCTGTTGTTGTTGCCAGAGTTGAAACTGCTGCAGGGCAAGATGATGGGCCACTGCAGCATGTAAGAGATCTAGTCACTTGCTTTTATTTTTAAATGAAAATTTGTAACTGGAAAATACTGGGGTAATGGGAAGGGTGCTTTTGTGCCTGAATTTTAGCTCCAAATTCAGAAACTTGATGAGGAGGCCAGTTTCTCTGGGATTATTGTAGAGCCAAGGTACATGCCTTCTCTTTCTCTTGGCTACAGAAGCCTTGTTGGGTGCTCCAGTTGGCACCAGAAAATGGTGTGAACATTTCCTTTGCCCAGCTACCCAGCTCTCCAGCCTGCACAGCTCTGCTCAGCTCTCCAGCCTGCACAGTTCTACTCTAAAGCTACAGCAGAAGCAAAACCTTTTCTTCTATTTCAGCTTTTAAGCATGACACAGACCAGTGAAAATGTAGCCCAGTTGGATGAAATACAGCAAAGTTGTACAGACATGGTGTTACTGAGTCCTGCTAGAGAGGGGGGGGTTGCCTAACCATTTATTTGGATTCCTGTTTCAAGCAACCTGCCAAGTGAAAGACCAATTTTGTCATAACTAGTGGAGAACGTAAATTAATGCAACCAGATAAACGGTTTTGATACTTTGGATTTACAATGGCATTGCTACCTTGAGGATCAACTCCAGGGACAACAGCATTGATTGCAAATGTTTTATGGAGAAAAGTGTTGAGAAGATTTTGGCTCCAGCAGAGGAAATGTGTGAGGCACAAATCTCTAGAGTCAGGATGAATACACTGGGAAAGTGTCACTGTAGTCTGCCTTTTTCTTACACCCTTCCCATAACATCTGCTGCTGTCCAGTCTCAGAAAAAAGACACTAGGGTGGATGAGGGGGCACCTTTGAGATCTTTGATCTCACTTTACACAAGTATAAGGATAGCACAGTATGCTCCTTCAGCTGCAGGATGTATTGGGAAGGCACAAACTGTGGTTCAGCTGGCACACAGCAAAGAGATGCCAAAGGCTGTGAGAATTCCTCCTGTGTCTCAGTGCTGTATGCTGGAGTTAAAGACCAGATTGTGAGAGGGAGAGCAGTATTTCTTTGCAGAGTAATGACTTTGTGCAATGAGAAAGGAATTAGGTTGGCAGGAGCTTGGATTTTGCCTTTTCCCTATAACGAGGCAGTACCCTGTGCTGGAAAGCACAGACTGCTCTATGCATCACTGCCTCAAAGAGCCTGCTTGACTCCAAGCCCCTCCTGGAACAGAACAAAAAGGTGCCCCTCCATTACCCAAAGCTTGGACAAAACCTGCAGTGAACCTCCTAGCAGCAAAAACTACATTTAATTAATCTGTATTTGCCATATTTGATAAGGAGGGATGACACCACAGTAAAGATTTTTTAGAATAAAAATGAGTCAGTAACTATCTTTAAAGGACTTAGTTTAAGGCAGATACAATGCAATGCACACAAAATTATTCTCATCAGGAGGCTTTAAGGAATATTTCTGTGATTCAAGGTGAATTAAAGTTTGACCTTCTTCCTAATATTGTCTTTCTTGACACTTTCTCTTATATATACACTTGTTTTCAGGTTTCAGGAATGAGCTGCATTGATCCTGTTTTTGGAGATCAGTCATAGTGGTAAACAGCAAGTTTCTGTGATTTATGACTGGGCTTGCTGATAGTAGCTCAGAGATTTCTGAGCACCTGCAGGTGGAGATTCAGTTTATGGAACCAAGAATTTAAGGTATAGCTTTCCCAACCATGTTATTTTTAAGATTAAAACAAATGGTATGAGACAGTGACTATTAACAGGGATACTGATCATTACCAACGATCAAAGTCCATGAGAAACAGATTTTTTTGGTTTTATAATGTTCTTCAACTGCACTTTCCCCCATATCATCCTTGATCAACTTTTTAGTAAGAGCTAAACATGCAGGATTTCTAGTAATAATAATGGGAAGTGTTAGGAACTGCTCTACATGTCACAGATTAGAAAAAAATCTGTAGAAAATTTTTTAGTTGTTGCAGTACTCAGTCAAGTCAAAAGTGTTTTTATTGCTGTGGTTGTATTGACTCACAATGTGATTTCATAGCCACTACCCCAAGAACACAGCTACTGTGTGCAAGTCCTGGGTTAGTCATCCTAAATGGCAGCAATACAAAATAAAACATATGTGTGAACACTAAGTTTAATTGATGCATTTGCTTGCCTTTATACTTAATACTTATACTTAATAAAAGCAAGGGTAACACAGAATGTACTAGTGGCATAATCACACACACACTTTTATTTTTATGCGTGATAATGATGGATATAAAGGCATCCTTTGCTACAGTGACAGGAAAGACACTCCTTAAACATCAAGACTTAAATTCATCCATTTGGACTGCACAATAAGTGATGCAAGGTTAAGGTTAAATTTGGTTACCCTGTGCTGGATGTTGTGATAATAATGATAGAAAGGGCTGTGCTGTACTGCAGCACCACTTCTGGCTGACCAGAATGAAGCGGAGTACTGAGGGGGTCCACCATCTTCTGAGCCACTGATAAATCTGCCCCTGATGGAAGACTTCATTGTGTCTGATAGAATCATAGGGTTGGAAGGGACTTCCAAGGTCATCTAGTCCAAGCCCCCTGCAGTGAGCAGGGACATCCTGCACTAGATGAGGTTGCTCAGAGCCTCATCAAGCCTAGCCTTGAGTGTCTCCAGGGATGGGGCCTCCACCAGCTCTCCAGGCAACATGTTTCAGTTGAGCCTCACCATCCTCATGATGCTGAACATTGCATCCTTTGAAACAAACACAACTGTGGGGAGGAAAATGCAGCTAAATGGAACATCTGTATTGATCAATAGCCTCTTAATAAAGCAACAAAAACAAGCTAGAATTATGTTTGTATTTATTGGTGATTGAAGGCAAAGATTTCTAAGGCCATTGTGATTTGGTAGTCTGACCTCCTGTGCAACATGGGCCAGAGGAGTCCTTTGGCACAGGGCCAACAGCCATGTTTCAACTACAGCATATTCTCTAGGAAGTGAAATTTCAAAAAGCTTTTGAAAGTGGAGCCATCTATCCTTTGTAATGTATTCCTATCACTAATCACACTGAGCAGTAATCTCTACTCTACTCCACTACTCTTACTAATCTCTGTTTATCAGTTCATAGACATTAGGAATAAGATTCTACCAACTTGGGGCACCTTCAGCAGTGATCTGCAACTGCACCAGTCACACCAGCTGCCTTTCACGGACAGTGAAAGTGGAGTAAATAGAAATTCTGAGTGATTCATCCACCCTGTTCCAGACATCTGCTTTAGACTGAGATGAATTGCACTTTACAATCCACTGAGAGGATTGCTCAGATCTTTACTGACACACAGGGCTTCTAGATGGACCAGCTCAGATACAGACATCTATATTTAGCCAGATGAATCCTACTAGCATGCATGCTTTTTTTTCTTGCTGAGGAGTTTGGCAATTCCAAGTTAGATAATTTTGGACTATAACTATCCCTCATTTTAAGGAAAACAGAGTGGGATCCTTTAGTATTTTCACCTGATTGTTAATACTCCAAACCTGACTCACATTCTTCAAATTTTCAGTTTCCTTCTTGGTTTGTGAACATCAGAACCAGACACAATATTAGAGAATTGATCATATTAGGATGGTAAATATAGCAATAGTAGGAACACAATGTATGACTAGCTGTGGTAGTCATGCCCATGGTCTATCTAGATAAATAGCTTGTCTTAGATAGTGATGTGTAGTGGATGATTTGGGAAAGTTTAAAAAAGAAAAGACTCCAATAACAGCCTCTAGTTTTATGACAAAGAGATACTTCTGTGCTCAAGAATGCTCTGTGGAAGGTTCTTGGAAGAACTTACCTAAGTAGCGTAAGATTTTGGTATTTATTTGATTGTGTGCCATAGAGTTTAGCAGTTTAAATATGGAGCATTTGAAAAACAAATCCCTTTTGTTCATTTTGAATCTGACTCACTGTTTTCCTATCCCATCTTATAAGTTTTATATCACAAACAGACAGTGGAAAAATATTCCTCAGTGTAACAACCCCCTTACTTGATATCATCTTTATCCACATTAGCCCTTCCTGCCACAGCATATCATGTGCTCCAAACCCCATAGCATTTTGCAGAATTTCTGCCTCTACATGTATGTTTTTAAAATGTAGCAGTCTTTTGTCCTTGGCATTTGGGCCTGAATTGAACATACCTGTTGGTGTGTCAGCAAATCGTTTGTTGTTTTCTCTCGTAATTCTAAGGATATCTACAAAATCTACTGGGATTTTTTAAAAGAATAATTATTTTTAGGATCACTAATAGAACTGGTTGCATTATTATTCTCTATTTATAATAACTGTCATTAAAGTTAATGACATTTAAATATTTAACTGATACTAACTAAATTCATTTCATGTAGGCTACATTCCTATATGTGTATGTTTTACAATTATCAGAGAAGCAGAAAATCAGAGAATGGTTTGGGTTGGAAGGGACCTTAAAGATCATCTAGTTCCAACCCCAGTGCCATAAGCAGGGACACCTCCCACTAAACCAAATCCTTGTGCTGTATCAAATTAGGCAATCAAATTGTTTAGCATTATCTACCAGACCTGGAGTCTCAAGAGGAAGCACCAAGAGACAAGACCTGTTCTCCTCGCAGTCCCCTGGCTGGAGGAGAGAAATTTCTCAGTGCTGATTACTGTTTTGTAAACAGAACTATAGTGAAGTGCTCTCCCAAAAATTATGAAGCAGTAAAAGCTTTCCAAGATCTTTTTGCCCTTTACTGTCTGCCGTATTCTTCCTTTCCTAGTAGACCCTGGGAGCACAAGGAGCAATTCAGAGGCTATTATTTAGACTACAGATTAAGTTGTTTAGATTAGGTTCAGACAAATCTGGTTTGTGTGCCTGGGTTTTTTTCCAGGGACAGAGGAAGTGGAGTGGTACAAGCCCTGGTGTCAGTTCAGCATAACTACCTGTATGTGTTGAGAACATAATGGAGCTACAGGAGCCCGTGAGTGGGGAGCTTGACAGCAGAGATGCATTTATTTAAAAGGAGAACAAAGAAACAAAAACAAACAAACATTAAAAAACCACCCCCCCAAAAAAAAATTTGAAGTATTCAGATTTGGAAGTGCTCAAAGATAAGAGCCATGGCCCAGGATGCTTTGGCTGAGAAGAACTTGTACCAATAGTACAGCCTATCCACAACCCACCATCTTTTCCCAGCACATCTATCCACAGAGCAGAACAAAAATGTTTCTCTTTTAGGTCAGGGTAGTAATGGTGCTACCTTTCTTGGAGAGCATCATCACAGCTCTCAGTATGGTGTGATGCCAGCCCAGTGGAAGGGTGATGTTTATGCAATGGGATACTTTGGGATTGCAGCTCAGGTTTACTCAGTGTTAGAGAAGCTGTAGGATCCATGCCACCATGACTCTGCCCTTGGTGACACACCATTTTCCTTTGTATTTGCATCTCACTTGTGCTGCTGATCTCTGGTCTGTGGCACTTGCAATTGTAGAAACGTCTACCACATCCTTTCCCTGACTTGTCTCAGTCACACCACACAAAACAAATCTCTGAAGGAGAAAATAGGACTTTCAGGCTATGCAATGTAGCCAAAAATAGTTAACTCTTAAATGTTATTTACAACTTTTATCTCCTTCCTCCTGGAGGTAGAAATGCTGCTGGCATCCTCCATGGGGAAGATACTTGCCAGAGAGTAGAATGCATGAAAAAGGATAATTTCCTGAATCATCCTACCAAGGCAGCCGTGCTATGGAGGAGGAACAGAGCGACCTCTCTGCATCTTCCCCATTTCATTCCATCTGGAGAAGGATGTTGAACACGGGGAGCTGGAGGCAGAGGGGAGGGGAGGCACAAGGAGAGCCTTCTACCTCCCACTCACCACATTTGAAGACACCAGCTCACTTGTTCAGTTTTGCCCCCTCCCCTATGGGCTCTTCATTCACATATTAACAAAGAACAGGGAGCTATGCCAAAGCACGACATCCATGTTCAAGTTAAAACAGCTATTTTATGGTTTTATATTTTAAAACAAAAATTACAGTTCTGTAATTTCAAACACACTGTGGCTCACACTATGTGAAAAACAGAAGCACAAACCCTGGGTTCTGCTCCAGACCTCAGAAGTGAGGTGTCAATCTTTATACACATCCCCTATAAAAGATGATTTTCACTGCCTATGACAATGAAAAAAATAAAGTAAAGGTTTTGGGGTATTTGAGGTAGAAAGAGGACATGCCTGGCATTACCAGTGAGAGAAAATGATATATCAATCCTGCTACATCCACTTATTCCATAAAAAAACAATTTGGCTTGCCCGTGCCCAAGCAGAAACTAGCATCTCTTTTACTACCAGAGACAGAAAGGGCTTACAGCAATAGAGAAGTTATCACACAGCTAAAATAACAGAATCTGGCACCTCCTGGCTTTCATTTTTAAGCTAGGAATAGAAGGACTTTCTCAGGGTAGCAACTATAAATCCTTATTGCACTATTACCTTTGATGCACTGAAAGATTGCATTAATGTGTCCTCTGATTGCAAGAAGTTAATAGTTCAACTGAATAAAGAGTGTGTGTATATCTGAATAGGATAAAAAAGAAAAAAAAAAGGATAGAATAAAAAGAATTTATAATTAAAAGATATTTTAGATAGTCATTAAAACAGCTAAATAATATTACACATGAACTATGCCATTTAAGGTTTAGCAGAGATTTCAGTCTAATTGTGTTAGTGATCTGACAGACCAGTTTCTACTGATAGCATTGCCCCCTGAGGATGCTTTGCAGTATGGTCCAGGGTGACATTTTCCCTGGCTTTAGCTGCTCGCTAGCACAAATAAAATTTAATCCACTGCCTTTGAATTGGCACAGATTATGTATGGAAGGATCTGTATTTATCGAAAATTCAGCTGCTCAATATCTGAGGAAAATTTGGTATTGGAATCGCTGCATTGAAAAGCAAGAAAAAAAAATGCTGTGGAGCTGTAGGTCCGGGGTGTAATTACTGCCACCAAATCAGCTGGCTCCTGAGCACCACAAGGTGAAATGCCTGGTGGTGATGAGTACCTGAGCTGATCAATAACTTAATATCCAGTTTGTTTCATCTTTGTATCACCACTGAGAAAGAATAAAGCTTTGTGTTTACCTAGGCAGGGTGAATATAAATTGTCATAGTATTTACTATTGATATGGAAGCACTATATAGATGCATCAAGACAAAGATTAATAGATCTGTATCTCTATGGAATATGAAGTCACACAGATGGCTGACACAACTGCTTCTGCAAGATTTGCAATAGTACAAATAGGAAAACTGACTTCGAATCAAAATGATCTTATTAAATAAGCATTCATGTCAATGGCACAAACAACACATTGTATATCTGATCAGACATACCCACTTACTCCACTAGTTCAACAAAGCATTGGATATTGATTTGACATAGATACTGTCAAATCACAATGAGTGACTGCTGGTGGTATCAGTAGAGACCTTAATTTATATTCTGGAACTGTGCCCTCTCTGCCATCTTGGATCTTCCTATAAAATCTTACAAGATGCACGAAAAAAATCTATTTGGCATTTTTCAGATTTATGACTCTCAAATGAAAGAAGGAACAGAAATAATCTTTCCATTTGTCAGCCTGTCATCCACATGAAACAGACACTGCTGCTGCTGCTGCTGCTGCTGCAAGAAAACTCTATTATAGGTGTAAAGTGGACATTTTCTTCACAAATATTTTTGTTGCTAATATAGCATAAAAATCTATGAAATCTTAGGCCAGTACAATACTCATCTCATCTTATGAACAAAAAGACAAATCCTTATTCACTTCAGCTTTTGGAAAGAGAATCAAAGTGCTAAATGTAACTAAGCTGGGGAAATGAGCTGTTTCCTTTCCTAGAAGTTTTTAAGACCAAATACATTAAATAAATGCCAAGCATTTGCACTGATTTGCCAATGTACGTGCATCATATGGCTTAAAAAATAATAAACCAAATACTTACAAGCCTTTTCCATTTAAGAAAACCAAGATGGTTTGAAATTACAAAATCAGCTACACACTTGTGAGTCCATGTGCTTGATTTCAGTGAGATTTTTAAATGAAAATTAGATTTAACTTTAAAGTGCCAGTGGTTCAAAATACAAAGTTAGATTACTGAACAAAATATTTGAGAAGATAGCCACTAAAGTGTAGATTTCCCTGGATTTCCCTAGGGAATTTAGTATGATGCCAGTTAAATAATATTTCTCCGTAGTCTGAAGCAAAGTTCTGAGAGCTGACCTCAGGAAAACAGTTTCCATTTTAAAGTTATTTCTCAATCCAGACTGCATTTCAAAAATCAGGGATCTTGTAGAGCTGCCCTGATTTGAGGTAAAATCAAATCTTTTTCTGTTTTGGAAAATTTACTTTAAAGTTGAGCCTCATCTAATTAACCAAATTCTCTCAAATGAATGGTGTATTTTTAAGACAGTGTTTGCCTCCAGAATGTTAAGGCCTGATGCTTACAGTGAATACCAAGGAATGGGATGCAGAGAAGCTCTTGTTTATACTCACTTTGAGGCCCAGAAACTTTGTCCCCACCTGGGGGTTGTGAATGGAAAAATGTAAAGGGGTCCCTCCTGCAGGGAGAAGAGGACCAGACTGGTGACCCAAAATTGACCAAGTGGGAATTCCATCCCTGGATCTGGCCCCTGCTCAGTATAACTGAGCAGCTTGTTCATCTGCCTTTGATCCCATTTCTGAATCCAGATCCAGAATCTGGTTCCCATCTGTTGCTGAGTGCAGTCTAGGGCTTTCCCAGTGCCTGCTGGTGACACAACTGTCAACCTGGGAGCTTGATATGGTTTTGCATCTATTGTATATATTTAATTATTTTTCATAATAATATATTTTCTTTATATTATTTTACTATTAATATTTTCACTGAAGGAGTTCAGTTTCCTTTTAAACTCGTCTCTTTTCTGTGTCATCCTTCTCTCTGACAGAGATGCTCTCCCTTCTCTGAAAGGGAGTGAAGTAAAAAAGACCATTTGCCATCCATTTTAGCAGCCAGCCCAGCCCAGCCCAAACCACTGCTGTAGCAAACAGATTCCATCATGGAAACCTGATGTTTGCCTTGTTTTGAAATGTCAAACACTTCATGCAATTCTTCACAGCAAAGATACTTATCACTTTTAAGACAATACAAAAATCTTTTGTGGTCATAATTCATAGATTTTCTGCAGCTGACATAGTTAATGACATATGATAGACTGGATGCACAATTCTTTAATCTTTTCCTTTCTAACACATACAATACATGTAATTTTTTTCATAGATTCATTAGGACACCAGAAACAGAATAAAGGAAGAAAATGAACCTTCGCCCTTTTACTTCTGAAATGATGACATGAGTAAAGGTCTAATTTTCTAAGAGAAGTTATTTTAAAGTTTTGAGAATAGAGCACTAGATAATTTACTATTTTTATTCTGAGACTATTCTGTTTATCCTTTGGTTTTAGTGGAGTTGGCATGCTCATAAATCCCACCATCCTCTGGCTGTTATTTCTGTCTGGTAAATGATTTTTTTATTCACAAGGCAATAAAAGGTCACTGGAAAGAGGAATATAATATTCACTCTCATAAAATAAAGTTAAAGAGTATTTAGCATTTATACCTTTCCAGGGTGGTAAACAAAATATGGTTTATTTGACTCAATGAAGACCTATGATACTGAAAGAGATAAATCTAATGACTTGTTTTAACAGAGTAAGATAAATCTTTCCAGACAAATTTTCAATAACTCTATGTTGTTACTGTGGAAGCTCACTACACAATTATACACAGGTACCCAGTGAAAGAGCAACACTTTGGCTTTTATCTGCCAGAATTATTTATGAGATGCACATGTAGATTTCCTAATCACTTCTGGAAGCATAGCACACTTTTAGTTTCTAGTCTAGCTTCTAGTCTATTAAATTATAAAAGCAAAACATTGCTTAATAAAGTTCAGTACAAAAGTTGATAAAAAAATTACAGGAATACCAGAGATTTTCCACTATTCAACAAGCTTTATTTTGACTGAGGGCTGGTTCCTGGAGTGTATTTTGAGACCTGGAGTAAATTAAAACCTTTAGAAAGGAAAATTAAAATCTGCTTAGCAGGAAAATTTAATTCTGCTTTAGAAACTTGGTTTAAAAACCCAATACAGCAGCTAACCAACTAAATATACCTAAGTGTACACTGCAGCCAGAATAAGCCATAATTTTTTAAAACAAAAAGGTATGTGAAAATACAGTGAAAGAATGCACATGAAAGAATGGTTTGTATATTGCAACAACCACATACACTTCAATTTCCTTTTCTCTGTGATTTTGAACAATGGGGATTCTGCCAGAGAATAGTCCCTCAGCAAGGAGGATAATTTTATAATTATAATATTTATAATTTATATTATAATAATTTATAATTAGTCCAGACTTTTCCTCATTGAGCTTATGTATAAATTGTGAACTCTTATGTAGACATCTAAAGAAAAAAAAAAGCAATTCTGCCAATGAAGTGTAGAAACAAAGTTTTGTACTAAATGTAGACTCAGCTTCAGATTTATGAAAGAGTGAAGTTAAACATCCTTCTGCATCTGCCCTATGGCTTCTATCTGGTTCTATCCCCTTCATAGCTCTGATCAGTCTCAGCCTATTCAGACCTTCCTCCTTGCAAACCTCAGTTCAATTCAGTAATCTACATTTTTCATAAGTAACAGCAGAGAAAGAATTCAGTTCTTGAGAGTTTTTTGTTCTTACATTTGCTATCCAGCTGATACCCTACCATGGCAGGGAAAACTGCAAGGTGGAGTCCATCTCGGTGGCAACAGCAAGATCTAAAAATCCCAATATTGCAGAAGACAAAACTTACCCAAATTTTCCAGTTTGAAAATCCACATCTCCCCCAAACATTTAGGTCTTGGCTGTTATTCTTTTTCAGTGAAACACTACCCTGATGGGGCTCTGGAAACTGCTCAAATGCCATTGTATATGGTAGACAGTTATTTTCAGAGCAGGCTCTTAAAGAGTGGGGCTTGATGGGACCTTTTTCCCTCTCTATCTCGGTACTGAAAATCAGATATAATCAGTATTTATCCTTTCACCTGCACAGCTCCTGGCCTTGGGCTTCTCAAGTGGCACCACGTAACTTCATAACTCCCATAAATCAGGTAATCCTGTGTATTCAGTCCTACAGGTGCCACAAACTCATTTTTTAACCCAAGAAGATTTATTGAGCGATGATGTTTCATGCCTTCTGGCATCCCAAGACAGCAGATATTTATATATTTCCTCACAACTTATTCCCTAACATTTCAAAGTAACTATATCATGCTTTGTGTTCCAAAAGTACCATCTCATGATGGACCCTCTATGCATTGATACCCACAGGATCTAAGAGTTCTGTCATTTTTTTTCCGTGGCTGACTGTGCTGCAGGTTTTTGTTGTGAGAGAATGGGTGTATCTGGAACACTGTGCTTTGCACTGCTGTTTTGAAAGACTCTGTGATGGTACAGGCTGGAACAGTGAGATGCAAAATGCTCTAGACCAAACCTATCTGTATGACTGCCAGTAATTTGTGTATCAACTAACATATCTAATAAGTTATTTTCTTTCTATTTTTCTTGTGTTTCTTGATCTCTTTGCCCTTTTGGTTAGATAACTAAGGAGCTGTGAGTGCCGAGCCAAATGGATCCATGCATTTCCCACTGCAGTCATACGTCCACCAATTCTCAGCTCAAAGGTCTGCAAAGATAGCTCTCCTCACACTATAAACATTAGACACCAATGTAAATATTATTAGTTGTCATCATTAGGAAGTAGATAATTATTAATATTATGAGTGTATGATTTTATGCTTCACCCTGATAGCATTTTGTTTCCATAATTTTCTAACTTTGAGGCATTTAAGAGTTTAAACTTACCCTGGTTACATTTACCTGTAAGCCTACCATTGTCTCTAGGAAGGCTACTGCAGTACTATTTGTAACATCACCTAAGATCATGTAAGCATGAACTGGTTATAAATACTAGTATATCCAGGCCAACCTGGAGACTGTGTCCCCAATGGCCTTGAAGGAGCCTTTGCAGGAAGATCTGCAAAGAAGCCTCAGCTATGGATCCCTTCTCACGCTCAAGATTAGGCACCAGGCTGGAAAGATGGTGGATAACACAAAAATTGTATGACCATGTGCATCCCAGCCCTCATCCTTGCTGTAGGAGATAAGCAGAATTCAAACATTAAGCAAATATAACAAATGTTAACACTATCCACAACTCTACAGATGCTCACCTAGTGCTCACCCAGCTCTTAAACCATCACGGACAAGGTCTCAGAGGATCAATGAGTAAAATTATCAACTCAGGCCTTAGTCCTAATCTCAACTCTGATTCAAAGTACAACCTTTTGTCCTAGGCTTGTATGACCTAGAAATTTAAACAGGAAGTCTACCAATTCAGCCTTTCCCATCCACAAACAATAGATCAAGAAGAAATTATTCATTGATCTTATGACACGAATCAATTTCAATTCAATTTTCACAGAAAGCCCCAATTCTTGAGCAAATTTTTGGCTTGCTTAGACTGATACCAATAAATCAATGTATTTCACATGCTGAGTTTTGAAGAGTAAAAGGAAAAGCAAACTTTTACTCCCTGGGATTTTAATGAAGAGTAAGCTAAGTTACTACCATACATTAAAATGAAGTGATCTTTTTAAAAAATTAAAGACATTTGGCAGACCACTTTTATTCTTCTGAATACTCAGTTGGTTTTGGAACCTTCCAGGAGGAATTATTTTCCAAAAACTTGCAGAGTGCTCCCTCTAGAAGTCACACCAAGTGACACCATGTCTCAAGAGAACAGCAGTCCTTATTTTATACCTATCAGCCCAAAATGTCCTTCCTAAGGTTCTTTAAGTACACTTATAAGAATAAGGAAGAAAATATTTTGAAATAGCTGTAAATGACAAAACCCAGGTATGGTGCATGCTAATATTTAATTAGTATAATTTAATAGATGATAGGGGATAATGTAATAGAGATTAAGTTAAATTATGGATTGTGCTAACAGACTGATTACTTTAGAACCCAATAGGATAGGAAATACCTTATTTTTAAAACTTTTTGTCTATAGCAAGCACAGAATTTTCTTTGATAAAACACACTGGATTAAAAAGAACTTAAAAGATGCTGATTTATAGTTTTCAGCACGAATATGAATGACAAAACCTCAAAAGCTGGCAAACCATGTTTGGGCTCAGCCCTGTGACCTGTCTTGATGAAGTAGGCAGTAGCACCTTAACACCCTCTCAAAAATTACATTATAGGCGTGAATTAAATGAGGTCTTTTAAAAGAAAAAGGGTACTGTGTGATCATGTAAAATTGAATGCATGCTTGCTTGGTGGTGCACTTCATCCTGCTCAGGGGGCATGTCACTGCTGCTATATTGTAGGCTGGGCAAAAAAGGTCTCAGCCATGTTGTCAGAGGTGCTGAAGCTGTGGCCCACCCTGCTCATGAGGTTGCCAGGGTTACCACAGGGCTTCCAAGTGTCAGGATTTCGGACTGTAATAGAGAAGCTTTGCTTCACTAAACAGAAAAATATAAAGAGAGAGAGTAATCAAAAGCCACAGGATTGCTGCAGAAATAAATAAAACTGAATAGAAACTTTACCAACTACCTACAGGCAAAATGCCAGAGCTGGCAAAATCTTTGCTAAATCTTGATGACCTGCTGATTTTAAAACATGTTTTATAAATTTAGAGGGAATTTTTGGCACAAGACTGTTGCAGTATGGGCACAGGCCATAAAGGGTTAACAGCTGCTCAGCTCAGGGCCTGAGAAAAATCCTATCGAGCCACCTGAGGCCTTGGAGCTTGTTTGTGAATCCATTGTTTTGGGAAAGAGTCCTCTATGCGATGGGAACTAAGTAGGAGTCAAGAATGAGCTGAGCACCCTGGCAGCTTGTGTGCTGGCAGAAGAACTCTAAGAGGAGGGTCTGACATTAATGCAAGAATGTAACCTCTAACCAATCAGTATGTTAGTAGCATTGATAAGTAGCCATCACTGTATATAAGCTTGTCTCATGCTCTCGATAAACGGATTCTGGCAGATCATATTGATCGTGGAGGTCAGCCCCTTCTTACACCAATTGTCGTATTACTTCACAAGACAATTACTTTGATATTCCTGTCTCTGTTACACCCTTTGCCCCTCTCATGGTCTGCTTACATTCATCCCAGCTATAGTGATTGGACACACAGGTACAGGACAAGTTGAAGCTTCAGCTTCAACCATCTCTGCTGGTTCAGAACAAATCCTCCTGCATTTGGCCATAATGGGTCTCATCCAGGTTGTTTTTAACTGGACCACCACTTAATTCAATGTTTGAACATAAGATATTGTTTGAATAAGGATGGCTGTTATACCTTGACCCTTTTTGGCACATCAGGTCAGTGGGAGGCAGGGTAACAGGGGTCAAACATGAGAGCAGAGACAAGAAGTCACACCACTGAGCTTGGCAGGGACATGAGATCAGCACAGCAACAGTGTGAATAATTTTATTACACACACAAATGGCAAAATAGCCAGTATCTGAGTTCAGACCAAGCCCCTGGTATAAATACAACTTTAAAATACGAGTCCAGAAACTAGCAGTGGTTGCTGAGAAATGTACTAATACTTTGAAATCCTCATAAAATTTTAAGAAAATCCCATCAGAGTCTTAAAACTGCTTATGTTCTCATAATTTGAGTTGGGTTTTTTTTCCATAATTTTCTGCTTCGATTTTATAGTCCACAGTTGAGGGGATCCTTGTGCCCATCTTTTTTTTTAAATTTTTGCGTTGTAAGAACATACATTTTAAGATACCCTTTCAAAATCTTATGTAATCAGCATAAGGTGGGGATGAGGTTGCTCATGGAATAAAAGAGTTTGAGAGAAAATCTGTCTTAAAAGCAACATCCCATCCCTTATATAATTATTAGTGATAATATATTACTCAGAGAAATAACTTCAAACAATGTTTAGACTGCTTTTATTGTTTGGAAGAACTGCTTTCTTAAGACTAAATATCTCAGGCCAAATAATTTCTGCAAAAGATTATTCTTCCCCATAAGCTGTCTCCTTGGTGGTGAAACTTAGGTTGGACACTTCTGCACTAGTATTCTTCACCATTGCAGTCATCCAGGATATCATAAAATCTGATCCTATTCTCCACCACTTCTTTCTCAAGCTCCTAGTTATGAATAAAACTAGCATAAATCCCCAACAAGGAAAGGGTGTGCAGATGCATTCATGCTATAAATAACTAATAACAAAGTAAATTAATAAGGCAAATATAAGAATGAAAAATAATTATCAGCTCTAAAAGCTCAGTTTACACAGTAGAAAAATATTTTTCTGAACTCAGCTATTTAGGCAAGGATCTTTGTTTACTGTGAAGGTTTTCAAGCAGGTTTTTAAGCTACACAACACAGGTTCATTATCTTCAAGTTCCACCCATGTTGTAAAGAGGTCAAAGAAGAAGCAAGAATGATTATTTTGGCTGATTCTGCTTTCATCAGTTTATACTGGTGAATTTGATTTTAGGAGATAAGGGAGGGTGACACTGGCAGGAGACCCAAGACATTTCTCTTTGTAGGAGCCAAATGCAGGTAAACAAGTAACCTGTCTATTATCATCAGTAGTGACTGGTTTGAGCAGAAGGATCCCTTCATCTGGAGTGATGAGGCTTGTTTCCCCTGGACACTCAGAGAGGGTTTGTCCTTTAATGGCTTTTTAGGCACCTAAGTGTCCATTTCTGTATTTCTTAATGCTTGGCTTTCTCACAGGAGGAACTATGAATGTCCTATGCCTTTAGAGGTTGCACTCCTATCAGTAAAATTGTCTGAGTCTGTCTGTCTCCTCCTTCTTCATGTCCTTCAAATGAAGATCAAAGAAGCTGACTCTTCTTTTGTCCTAGGGAGTGTGAGATGCCTCAAAAGTCTCTGCTTGGCAGTAATCAGGGAAAACTGGCAAAAAGAGAAAAAAGCTAGAGAATCTGTCCTGGGCATTGATAGTAATCCTTTTTTTTTTTCTTTAAATAGTGTGTTTAAACCCTACAGAAAAAGAATGACATTGGTTTTGGTTCTGCGTCATTCCAAACCAATCTTGTTCCTGGATACCAATTGCCAGATGTATGAAAGAGGAGCAGAGGAGCATGATGTTCAATGACTGTATCTGAAAAGCACACTGCACAGGTACTACTTTCTCCTACTGTCTTTTTCAGGAGATTTTATTCCTCTTTTTCCTCTTTACTCTTTCCATAGCTTCCACAGATAGAAAAGACTCAGACTGAAAGAAGAGTATAGACAGGAGACAAAATACTGCATTTGATGCATCAAAATCCCCTGGCAGCAGACTTTTTGAGTCACAGACAGGTCTGGGACTTCATTGAGGTATAAAGCTGAAGAAGAAGCTGACAAAGATGAGAAAAATCTCCCAGCAAATGTAGAAAAATGTATAAAAAAGATTGTAGCCAGATAAATCACTGTTTGCACAAATGGTATTAAAGTCTGTCTTCAAAATATTCAACGTATACATGTATTTATTCAGAATGTCTCTATCTTTCTACCCATCACAAATTTTCTGCAACACTGAATTGCTGGACAAGAAAATTGAATTTAAAAAGTATGTTAAGTTTTTATCAGTAATAAATGGATATAATAATGGTCACAATGTCAATAATACAATTATGACATGATTCTGGGTTTCCAAAAAATTCCAGGGATTAGAAGCCTCTCTTAAGGTTTGCAGTTAGAGCAAATCTAAAAATAAAAAAGGCTGCCTGGAATTCAGCTGCCTGAACAATATGTATTTAAAATTCACAGAGAGCTTTTGATCTAAATGAAAAACATGAAAAGTTGTCATGTTAAAAATTTGAGGGTACATTGGCACTGGCTTTTTGGATTTTATATTTTTAAAAGAAGTTTAGGGGCAACTAAAAGGATTTTTCCACCTTATCTGAACTGAACGAGAGGACAAAGAGAAGAGTGTCCAGAGTACGAACAATGACCTGTGAGATTAAAAAGGAGCCTCTTCACTGCAATTTTATCATCACTTGTAAGTGACAAAGTGCAAAAAGACAGGTTTGTGGCAGCAGCAATATATTTTCTTCAGGGTAGGAAAATCATCAACAAGGTGTCTGTATACGTGTAGCACTACTTGAATATGAAAGCAATTTTCTGAAGCCCTGTGGCTTAATTCTATTGTTTTCGTCAAGAACGAGTATTCTGGATCGCAATCTTCAGTGACTGATAGTAATGGACACACTGAAAAATGGATGAGCAAGTTCCTTAGATGACTGCTGGACAAGGCACTGGTACCATCAACAGCAATATCTGCATTTATCTAAAAAGAGATTAAATGCTAACAGGGTTTCAGTACATTTATCTGCCTGGCTTCTACGTATTGTTCCCATTAAATTAAAGAGGGAAAGGAAGTATGTAAAGGGAATAAAATTAAGAAGAAAAAGGCATGCTGCATGTAGAAAGTGAGTATAAGCTTCCACATTCTAAAATTTATTTATTCTAGAAAAATATGAACTAGAGATATAGTAATGCAAGCACTCATACAGCTCTATCAAAGCATAGGTAATGCAGAATAAAAGAAATTATTGCATGATCTACCTCTGATCTACTAACATACCTTCAAGAAAACCTAATTATGCATACAATATCCACCCTTCATATTCACTGAAAAATGCATCAGATACATGATAGCCAATTCTTTTCCTGCAGCAGGACCATATCCTCCAGCATGTGATGGCAGCATAAACTACAAGCTGCTTTAATTATTCAGTTCCATCCATCCCAGCCAGCACCTCCATTATCTCCCCATGCAGAGCACACCCTGTCCTAGAGCAAAGATGCATGTGAGAGAGTGTGTCCTGTAGGGAAGCTCACAGGATCCTCTTTTCATTGGCACAGAGAGATAATAGTTCTTGGCTTCTCCATCTACTCGAAGTCAGTAAAAAAAAATACTGGTTTTTTTTTCCAGTTGTGAAGTTTAATAAATGTTTTTGTACAAATTAATTTGAGGCATGAAAAATATTTGAATCTGTTTCTTCTAAAGACAAATGAAAAAATACTTATGAATGAGAGGGGACATTGAAAGTATTTGACTCCAAGCAAAAATTCAAGATTCTCATGGTAATTCATGAAGAATATAATCTAGGTATAAGCCTCACTACATATGTGTAGTAGTCTCATTTTAGTCATGGAAAAATTCAGGTAGATGTTGGCAAACATGGGCAAAATTAAAGTCTTTTCAATTCCTTGCACATATAGAGTAAGGAAGGTATTTATTCCCAAAACTTCAAAGCTATTTAGGCACTTTAATCTCTCTGAGAAGCTGAGAAGTACTAAGAAACTGTTGAACTGGGCTGCTTCAATACATAGAGCTGAAAAAGGTTAGTATTTTAGTGAATTTATGCGATTATGTAGAAAATCTAATCAGGAAAATACTATGATAATATATTCAAATATATTGGCTTATTGCATTAAAAAATATCTTCATATGAATTTTAAGCTAGATTGTCTAGTTAGTACAAAAATTGAACCAATTAACGTTGGGAAAATAGTTTCTGGAAGTATTTATTATTCACTAGATTGGGAACTGAAACTTTATTTAGAAATTGAGACCTTCAGTGACAGCTACAATCTATTTGAAGTCAAAGAATATTTCTTGAATTTAATTCACTATTGAGTTCACCTCTGTCATAAAAATAGCTCTGTTTTTTGAAGGAAAATTGTAGAAGTATCTACTATTATAATATAAGATAATGTAAAAAATGTTGTGCAGTGAACTACAGTGCAATGTAACCAGCCTCAGGCCCTCTGGTAGAGTTCCTAAATTTCCACAAAACTGACTTCCTCCCTGAAAAAGCAGAGCTAGTCATAATGCAAACCCATTATTGGATCATGGAGGCCAGTCTTTTTAGGGCCTAGGATTCTGGGAGAGAGTTCCAGAAAGATCAGACTATCAGCAAGAAAAATAAGTCCATTATTTACCAAGGTATTGGCATTCTGTCTCTTCATTCAACCACATCTAACATCACACATGAGAACTACAGTACTGAAAATATACTGTATCAGGAATGGCTCACAAGATCTATGAACAATTTGTCCCTCCTGTCATTGCCAGAACAAGCCTCACTGCAGATCAGAAATGAAGCAAAACAAAAGAAAGACCTGAAAAAACCTCAGGCATCAAATACTCTGTTCCAATATAAATAGTAAGGGCTAAATTTTCAAAATTTGTAAAGTTCTAATTGCATGAGACAACACATATATGAAAATCCACAATACTTGCATATATCATAAAGGCATTTCTGAATGTATATATACAGTTTCTCCTTTAAAGTACAGGTATCTGTATTTTACCCTGTACTTGAATACAGCTTGACCTTGAAATCACATAGGTATGTTGTTCAATGCAAAATAATAAATCATTTCAGGAATGAAAATTATTTAGATTCTTACTGTTTAAAAGAGCAGCTAACACACAATGGACAGCTCTACAGAAGCAAGATTTCTACACTATTTGGGATAGATGAAATAGATAGTCATGCAAAGATCTTTGGACCATCAGGCATGTGAGTATGTTAAACAACCAAATCATACAATTCATTTGCTACATTCATCAAGCTCCATCTGAAAATCCATGTGTCTTGTTCCCACAGCTCACAAACAAGAATTTTACAAGCTCTCTCCCCTAAAGGTTGCAATCTTTAGATTTTACCCTAAATTTATTTATTCATTCATATGTTTACTCATCCATATTAATTTGTTTTGAGTCAACAGTGCAATTCTTCTCAATCCCTTGTGTCCACCTTTCTGATGTAATGCAATCACATCCTCCCCCAACTTATTTTTACCCAGGCTAATAAAATCCTTCTGTGATCTTCAGTTCCTTTATGATCCAGGGAACTTTTCTTCCTAATTGTTTCTACTTGATTTCAATGTTAATGTAGATAAAGGTGCAGAATTTTATCCATACTCCACCTAAGACCTTACTAGGGCTTTATAGAATGGTATTAAAATTTTCTCTTTTAGAGAAAATCTATATATATCTCCTAAGACCACTTACTTTTCACAGCCCTGCATCCAACCAATTTCATTGTTATCCACACTACTTGAGACACTGACTACAGGTAACAGCAGAGGACACAAAGACAAATGATGCAGAATTACTCATGCTCTCACTCCTTGCAATACTCTGTCCTTTTTCTGGTGTCAACTACATTCAAATTGCATAACACTTGATCTGGGTCCCTGTGGTGCCTGCATGATGTTCCCGTGGCCCTAAGAATTAATCCCAATCTTCTAGAGGCTTTCCAGTGAAGGTGTGCAAAACAAAAGGGAAAATGAATTGCATTATGCCAGATTCACCTGAACCTTTTTTTTACCCTCTGTGACAAAAGGCTGCCCCTTTACTTGACAGAAAATGTTTCTATTGCTCTCCATTGATCAGATCATGCAAATTGGTTATGCTTTCTCTATATCTGATTTGAACAGCAGCATCTTACAGTCATCTCTTAGATTATTTTCTGTGCCCATTTCATCCTGAAAATCTTCAATGTTTCCCTATTTTTAATATAAAATAACATCAACTTGTATTGATTCAATTAATGTTAACTGAAGAGATTGGTCTGCTACCTACAGGTATAGCACTAAACAAATCAGCAGCAGTAAACAATGGAACTCCTCTGTGATGCCATTAGAAAAGTCCATGATATAATTTTGCCCTGTTTCAACTAGCTACCTCAACTATAAGCTGGCAAGTAGTCTTAACCAGCAGTATGCATAGAGACAAAATGTTTGGAGACTAAAAGGATTTATTAATATAGGCATGGGTTGTGCTGAGCTGTTGGCTTCTGCATCAGAAAACAGACACAAGATTTCATAATTTGCTGGTTTACACACAGACCATATCATTATTAGCCTTGCCTAAAGATAAAGCAAATACTTCCAACTAATGTGTTATCATTGCAAAGATTATACACATTTAAATCTGTATTGGAATGTATTTATTGTCATTTTGACAATCTTTAGGAGGCACAAAATTCAGTGATAGTCTTCTAACCTTGTTCAAATATAATGAAATGTAACTGTTAATATCCCAGCTCACAAGCTCTCCATTATGTCTGCATTCAAACCTCTAAACTTTGGGCATTTCACCCAGCATTGCTACTGGCATGATGAATACAGTATTTTAGTATTACAAGGCTTTTCCTTATAATGCTAAACTCCTGAATTCCTGGAAGATGTTTCCTGTGCATAGAAAAGTGGGACTATAAAGAGAACAAAACTTTGCAAAGGTGTTCAGAGACTGTGATCATACAGAGCTTGTGCAAATCATACCAAGTTTCTGAGAGGAAAAACAGTATCAACAAAGAGGCAGCATCTTCTGCTAGAATACCCCAGATACACACACATTTGCACTAGCCCTTTGCATGCTCCACCAGCTCCAGTGGGACTGCACAAGTGCACAAAGCTCAGAAGAAACAAAGACTGCCTGTTTTAGTCTGCCATGATCCCCACTGGCTCCTCTAGGTTTTCCATAACTACCAACTAATCACAATAATGCAAGATGCATTCAACAATCTTTTCCCTATACAAAGATATTTCTTCATTCTCTCAGGCAACATGTATATTGAATTCACACTAAACACATTGCAGTAGGTTACCATTCTGCCATTGCTTTCCCAGCTACTCTCACTAATGCTGAGGAAAAGCCTGAGTTGATTCTGTTAGAATTTTTATAGCACTGGGAGCAAACAGGGAGAGGATAATGAGAAGGAAAGGGATCATTTATCAGGACAGAGAATTAATAGAGAGACTTTTAACAAAAATATATTTGGGTAAAAATTTTAAATGGCATTTGCCTGAATTTTCTGGGAAACAATTTCTACCTGGTCTATCCTCCTGTGGCAAGAAGGCTGATACAATGCATTTTATGCTGTGATTTTCCCCATTTTATGAGGGGGAGGAGTTATTTCAGATTTTACCGTGCTTCTGGAGTTTCAAAGCTGAGTCTTAACCTTTCAATCCACTTATTAATACTCATGTCATGGCTCCTGTTGAGAAAGAGGTTTCGTGTCACTGTCCTCAATCAGTGTCCTTTCATTCACTTTCATTAAAGAACCATGTTTTCCTGACAAAGGATAACAAATGGAGGCTGTAGGTCCCTAATGTGTTTTTTGACTACAGAGCCTGTACCATTTCTCTGAAGCAATGGCAATTATTTGTCATTTTAATATGACTTGGCAAGGAGATCCAAAAACATATGACCATTATTCATCAATATGTATATCTTGTGCTTGCATTAATATTAGAATACCATTATTACTACCCTGACATTGTATGAGGTGGATAAAATTACATCATGTAAAAAATGTATTAAGCTGTGTTCAGCTATATCTGTATAGCAAGGCAAATGCAATTTAAAAACCTGTAGCAGCTCTCTGTTGAATGCTGCAATTTATTCTGATTAGCAGTGAAGACCCTTTACCTGTGTATTAATGAAATATATTTAATTATTGCTCCACCATTAATTGCAAACAGCATAGTGCTGTGTTGCTGTTGTTACCAAACATATCAGATTATTTCATCCATTTTCTTTGCTCCTAGATTCTCATTATATTTACCAGTAATCCTAGTAGATGATTTAAAAAAAATCACTTTCTGTTAATCTTGCAGAACAGCCTAGCCATGTTTCTCTCTATTGCACATTTCTGTAAACTGACTTTTATGTGATTCTTGAGTCTAATGCTAGGCTGATTATTATTTTTTCCTAGAGAGGAATAAAACTGTTGTACTTAGGTCAATGACAGCTGGATTTAGATCAAAACCTCCTAGTTAAATCCAGAGAGATACTCCTGTTGTTTCCTGGTATTGTTGTGAATGAAATTTAAAGTGGATGAAGAAAACATTATAACAGTATTTAATATTTTTCTTCTTTATTCCCCTCTCCCATGAAGAGAAAGAATCAATAAATCCACAATGTGTCCTGAACAACATTAGGAGTGTAGCACCCAAAAAAAGCCGAGCAATAGTTATGCCAGAGGCTTATAATTCCTGATAGCTGACTCCCTCAACAACTTCTCCTAAAAGAAATACCTCACTGGCAAATTGCTGAAGTCAAAAAACAGATACAAGACCATTCTCTTCACTGCTGTTCATATGTCTTCTTTACCTATGTGACAAGTAAGTGGTCCAGCAGTCAGTGGGAGGTAAGTAGACCTGCACAGTGAAAAAACAAAAAAAGCAGCATCAGGACAGGAAGCAGCAGGAACAAAGAAAGTGCCAGTGACTTAACAATCACATAAAGCAGGAAAGGAGAGGTGAAAAGCAATCTGGATTGCTCTTAAAATAGTTTTGGTAAAGATTAACATGGAGAGATTCCATAAGTACCTGAAACTTAATGTTACATAAGCCAGGATTATTGTTTTCCATTCTTTACTAAGCATAGTAATTAAGTATTACAGGTTGGAAATGTGTCTTGAGAAATCAAATCCATAGAAGGACTGAGTTGGTCTCAAATTTTTAGGGAATTGACATATACAGAAGAAGAGAGAAAACAGAAAGATGGCAGTGAGCCACCCTTTTAATGTCCAAAACCTCAGGAGCACCAAGTCCTGCTCTGTAAAACATGAGTATCATGTGAACAACAAAACAACAAAGTAGCTGGGAAGTTTGATCAAAGAGGAAGAATCCAAGGCTGAGCTATGTGGGATGACTCAGTGGGTGAGATAGGAGAGCTATGACTAGATGCTTTATTTCTGCTCAAAGTAGATTCACTAGGGGATACTTTTAACAATGCTTTGGGGCTGACTTTCTGATTCCTAACTTTTGATGCAAAATCACTAAGAATGAGGCCACAGAAGATGCGTCAATGCTTGGTTATTGCTTGGAGTGCTTAACAAAAATGCCTTTTCAGTGCATTCTCCAGTGTATATATTATGGTAAGAGTAGTAATATTTCTTCAGTCTTCTGAGAGCATGTGTGGGGAAAAAAGAAAAATGGAAAACACTGCACAGTTAAGATCATCAACCTTACATAGGAACAGCTACACCACAAAGCACTGATGGAAATCACATTGACTAAATTTACTGAATTTGTGTATGTATTTGGCACCACTTGTGAACATGTAAGATTCAGGTTGCTTATCTTTACAGTTTTTAGTAAACTAAATACAGCTGGAGACAGATGCAAGGAACTCGTTTGTGCAAAATGCTTCAGAGAAGACCAGAATAGCTTCTGAAATAGCAAATCACCTGCTGGTGCTATAGAGACAGATGAGACCCTAAAAATAACCTAAAAAAATATTAAAAACCGCTGCCTTTATTAGTTTCCCGTTCTGGCTTACCAGTGGGAACCCCACTAGCAGATCTATTGGCACAGCAGCAGGGGAGGCACGTGACAGAGCAAATGGCTTGAAGAGAGTGCTGGCATCAGAGAAGCTTAGTAAGAAATGTATACTACTGAAAAGAATGTACAATAAATACAGCACAGTAAATTATGTCTTTATGCCTTTCTGGGACTCCAAATTTGTGTAATTTCTCACAAAACAGCAACATGCTTCACTGGAGAGATCCATAGGAAGGGTGCATAGGTTTGGTGGCAACTATTAGAGGCAGGAAAAAAATCAAACCTTGCATGGAGCTATGAAGGGTGGTCATGAACATTTCAAGGATATAAAGAACATTCTATCAGGATTGGTCTGTTTAAGGTTTGAGAAAATATAGACCAAATAAAAGGACTCCCTTAATGCTCTGAAGAGTTTAGCATATACACAGGAAGTCAGCAGTGGTTTTGTGGTCACAGAGTTCCTTTAAAATGAGACCAAACAAAGCACTGAAGAGTAAGATGGATGGAATAAGACATTTTTTCTGTAATTTGGGGGTTCTCTTTCATTGCTTGATTTTCAATGCAGAAAATGGAAATCATAGAAAGAAAAAGGACATGCAGAAGGAATCTTATGCCAAAATACAAATATCATTTAGGAGTTAAAAGTCTTTTTTTTCATGCAATTTTCTCACTTTACTGTTTCATGGCTTTATCAAATTTGCTGTCATTTTCCATATTTTGCATGAGATAGCAATTTTCTGGGACAACTACTATCTTCTACATTTGTTAATAAAGTATGATGAAAATGGAAAGATTCACTCCTTTTCAGGTCCCCAAACAGTGGTCCTGGAAAAAAAAGAAGTATCATCATGCAACTTTAAAGCCAAGAATCATGTGTATTACCTACTTGCTGCTGCTTTTTTTATTGCATGAAGGCAAATACTTATCCTGAGAGGTCAAGTAACATAACAGAAAATGGTATTCCACACAGTACAGTGCTGCACTAAGGAAGTTTTCAGACTTCCTTCTTGAAGGATATTTACTGTCCTTAACCTTGTCTGTCCTTTGGGAAAAAAGAGAAAATTCTGTCATAGCTTTCCTAAGCAGCATCAAAAGCTAATCACACTGACTTTGATTTCCATTTTCAACATGCATGTTGCCTTCTGATGAAGAGTGCTGCCCACTGAGAGCTTAGCCCAAATCTAAGACATTTCCCACAGGGTCTCTCAGTACACTGACAGTGTACAGTGTATTTATCATAACCCAGGATCAAATGCTGAACTTGTGATGATATAATGACATTGTAATATATCTTTTGCATATCATAGATTATATAATCTATTGGATAATTCAATATATGCAAAATCAATTATTTGCAACTGGTCAAATATTCATTAGAGAAAAGCCTAAAGAAGACAACTGTCAGGATGTTCATTCATCAGGTATTTTCCCAGGGCTAACAGTAATGGGAGCAAGAAATGAGTGGCAACTACAATTCAATTTGATTTTTCCTTCAGTCCAGAACAGTACATCTATTTTCATCCCTTATTTGCTGACATTTAACAGCTCTTCCATTCAGTGCAGAGGAGCTAAGATGCAACTACTACCTGTGGAAAAGTCAGTGCGATCTGTTTGTAAGTTTTCTTACTATTAAAATAAGAAGATTACCAAGATATTCTGCTATTGCTACTAAAGCTGTTAAGTAATGTACAGCACACAGATCCATTTCCAAACTTAAGCCCTCCAACAAAGCCATTGTTTTTCAGCACTGAGAGAGTACATACAACTTCTGGCTTCATTCTGTTTTGATGAAATGTGTCATTGATAAAAGAGAGTTCAAGCTTCCCCTAAGCCAATTAAAATGTTTTTGCCTCAGGTGGTAAATAAAAGCACATGATAGAACTAAAACAGACTGAGGGAGAGGTAATCAGTACAGTAGTTCAGTATTGAACAATATTGAACACTGTAACAATAACATGTAATAAATCATTTTGAAAGGTACATTGGATATATTTTTTCCAAGGACAAATAAAGTATGCTCACAAGGATCAAAAGCACACCTTAGCTATTCTATGTTCTATTTTAGAAATTACTGATAGTTCCTTTTTGAAGTAGCTTTAGCTTGCTTGGCTGCAAAATATTTATGACACTAGTTGTGAGTATGAGGCAGTCAGATATAAATGATTTTCACTGAAAGTTTTTTTTCTTGGAACCAATACAGAACATTAACATTTAAGTTTTTAAAGCACCATCTTGATTTTTATATACTAAATGACTTGATACTAAATAGCAGAGTCTAGCTTTACCCCAGTCTCTAGAGTGGGACTGATTTATCCTGTTTTGAGGAAACAAATCTTGTACCTAATAGAGTTGCCTGCCTCTTTCAGCACATGCAGCAGTTCTACATGTATGTAAGTTCTCTTTGTCTGTTCCTCAATGAAGGAAATCTTCTCTATTCAAATATCAATTTTTACAAAACTCAAAATATACTACTTTTAAGATCTTAGGTGCACTCTGACCATAATTTTCTAGGATTCACTAATTTGTAGGAATTTTTGGAAGGAAAGATGTACAGATATCAAAAGAATAATTGCATGTGTTTTTGTTTCTTTAGGAATTCAGATACCTTTAAAATCTTTACCTTTCAGCTTGCACAGCAGTACCTCATGTGTCAGAGACCCTTCTGTGGCAACAAAAGTCACTGGAAGAAACTTCTGCTTCTCCTGACACACATGGTACTTGTTCTCTGCACGTTTACTGCAGAGGAAGCAAACTTCAGACACTGAGGATGTGCTGGGTATTCAAGGCACTTTTTAAGCTATACAAATTGCCTTGCTTCATAAGTCAGGTTTGGATGAAGAATGGTTGTGTTAACTTTAAACCACACTTAAGCCAAGTTGAGACATAATGCAAAAAAGCATGACCTCCAGTCCAGATAATATAGTTAAAAACATTAACAGGATACATGGAATGACTAGTAGTCCTTCACCTAGAAGGAATGTATTTTTTAGTATACCTTATCCTCTTCATCAGTCTTAGAAACATGCACGATACATATACCTGGAGAAGCTAAAGCTGTGCATCTCACTGCTTGCTTTAGAGTGAAACCAAATATTAGCAATGAATAACCAATCTAAGGTGATCATGTGTCTTGAGTGACTGATCTCCAAACTTTTAGGCATACCAGAACAAAATAGTTTTCAGAAGTTTTTGAACACTCTAGTCAGAGCTAAATAAGTTAAGTGGGCAATAATTTCAGTAAAGCTGCTCATTCAGCTTCAGATGTGAAAAAAGAAGGTTTTTCTCCCATTGTTCAACTACAGATAACTCTGAGGAAGCATCTGTATCCAAAGGCTTTTATAGATGAGTATAGCTTTTGATACTGAGCATTACTACTGAGATACTGGGAAAGGGATTTATACTTCACAAGACCAAAAAGGAGTTTCTATTGTTTTCAAAGTTTTGTGTGAGCTACTTGAAAGGAATCTGGCAAATCTCTGCCAGATCTTTAAGCTGACACAAGGTTGAAGGTCTGGGACTGGTATCCCAGCCAAGTTTCATTCATACTAACAGAAATTTGAGCAGGCACTGAAGACAAATTCAATGATGTCCTTGGCATCCAACATCAAACATTTACAACACTATTCTACCCAGGGCTTTTATATCCTTTCTTCTGAAACAGGAAAAAGCTATTTCTTGTCTAGGGGAATACTACCAGTGTTTGGATGACTGTCAAAAAAACCCCAAAAACTAAGACCCATGTGCCTCATTTAGGAAACTTAGCCCTGTGAAAGCTGTTTCACTTTGTTCCTTGAAAATTGATCTGTAACATAAAGTTTTGTTTTCTTAGTGTATTTGTATCATGCATGTTTCTAATGCAAAAGCTGATAAAGAGGATAAGGTATACTAAAAACACATTCCTTCTAGGGGAAGGACTACTAGTCTTTCCATGTATCCTGTTAATGTTTTTAACTATATTATCTGGACTGGAGGTCATGCTTTTTTGCATTATGTCTCAACTTGGCTTAAGTGTGGTTTAAGGTTAACATGACTATTCCTCATCCAAAGGAATTATGAAGGAATTATGAAGAAGGAATTATGAAGAAAGGCAATTTGACATCTTAAGAAGTACAGAAAAATACCAACCCTTCAAAACCATTTAAAACCATGTGTTGAAAAATCTATGCAACTTTGGGTCTCTCTGGGCCTAAGATGGCACTATTGTATTTCTTTATCATGCAATTAGATGGAAGAGCATAATATATTTTTCATGCTTATGAAAACCTTACTTGAAAAAGGTGCTTACTGAAAATTCTTTTAAAATGCATTTTAAATTTTACTTCAAAAATGCACTGAAGGAGAAGATACCTCCACACCTGACCTAGTTTCTGGTAAGTCAATAACAAATTTTTGTACTAGTTAATGATCTAAAACATTGACTTTGACAAATCAAAAGTTAAAGTTAAAATTAAATACTGCAAAACATACCTATTAAGAAGCTTAAAGACAGCTAAAGGCTCAGATGTAACAAGATCTATAGGCAAACATCAAGGTAGCAATAACATTTGGTAACATGTGAAACATCTGGCACATTATTACTTCATAGCCTTCATAGTCTATACTTTATGGTACATACACAAAGCCAGATCAAAGAAATGCATTGTAAAAAAAACACTCTGTAGTTTCCTATAAGGCTTGTTTGATATTACATAAAGCAACAGTGTGTGGAAACTAAACTAGGTCCTATGATTTACAATGTTTTTTTCCATGTTATTTATTACACTGAGTAGCTTTAGATACATAGCATATATATTCAATATTCATCCCTGAATTATTCTGAGTGAGAACATTATTTCTCAGACTCTATTCCCTTTCTTTCCTTTTGCTTATTGGGTGCAATAAATTCTTATTGTTTCCCTTTCTTCATTTTATAAGGTAAAAGCTGTACTTAATGCCTCACCTTATGGGTATAAAAAAAGAAGCTGATGGAATATACTGTTATGATTTATACATCTTCACCCAGAACTCTCTGTGTATTTAATCCCATTTTAATGCTATAATGTCCCTATAACTACCATTTATTTCAGAATAAAATTATCTGATACAAATAATATATAACTTGGAGGGATGAAAACATTACAAGACAGAAAATCAAGAAAGGTTAGAAACATCAATTGTCCATGTGCAACAGATAACCTATTTGAAATCAGACTTCAGATCTGAACACTGTGCACTGGTTTTTTTCTTTGTGCTTTTTCCCCCTGCAGCATTAGTCTGAGTAAACTGTAAGTAATTAATACCTACACATAAACCTTTCCTTTTTAAACTTTCACATATTGGACTGTCTGGGGGGGGGGAAGAGGGAGGTCTGTTGATTTTCTAGCAAGGAATGGGGTTGGATGGCACCAAGAGACTTCAAGTAGGAAACTGCTAAGTGTTTAATCAAAGTGCTCAATATACAGCTTATGTTATGTCTGTACAGAGCTGCTAACCCAAGACAGTCTAGTTTCAGTAACATCATTCCACTTCTCTGCTGAAGATGAGCCAAAACCACATTGCACAGAGAATAAACGAGTAACCTAAAGAGAGTGGCCAGAGTAAATAGGAATCAGTTGCTTCGCTATTTCCAGCTAGTAAAATTATTTTTTAAAAAATCAAAATCCAAAAATCTGCTGAGCTACTCCAGTTTCATGCTGGCCTTGCATTTTATTCAGAAGTTTTATGAGGAAACTTCTCCTTCCCCAAAGGTTCTGCTCATTGTGAACACATTGCCCTCTGAGAAAAGGAGTCAAGATTTTAATTTACTCTGTCAGTGTAGCAACTTCTCATGCAAATACAGCACAATGGAAGCTCAGAGGTGCAAGACTTAGGGTATACATCCTCATCACTATTTGCCTGAAGTGAACAGATTTCTTCACTGAAATACACAAAACTTGTTGAAGTTTTGCCCCATTAAGCTGCATATTGATTTTTCTTTTCAATGTCATATGAAAAAAATGAAAAGTCAAAAATGTGCCTCTCTCATCATATGATTCATCATAGCAAAACCTTACATTCACAGCTCCTTGAAAACTCCTGACTTCTGCTTTCACTTGTACTGCTCCAGAATGAAGCCCTCAAAGACAGAGGGAAGCTGCTCCAGGACATCTCTGTACATAAGTGGTGCCACTGAAAATGCACAAATGCTAACAGCTTATGATGAAACGAAAAAATTGGTGAAATGATGGAAGATAAATACATTTTGAAGCTCATCCCTATGCACTTCACATTATGCTAAGTTTTGTATAACACTACTCAAGGATGTACCATATGTCAAATTGAGAACAGGCACTGACACTACCAGTTTCATACAATTTAGCAACAAGCATTTCAGCTTTACCCACTTCTAGTGACTCAATAAGGTGCTTGAATATCAGACTGTCTCCTCTGCTTTCCACAGCCAGCCATTTTCAGATGAGAGTTGCCATAACAGTCTAGACTTATCTGCTGATTATTTTTTCTTAACCGTGTTAGCAGCATCCCACTGTTGTGCTGAATGAGCAGTTTTCTTCTTAGCCTTACTTTTTAGGAGTTCACATATTTCTAAAAGAAAATGGGGCTAAAAATTTCCCTTACTTTTGGATAGCTTTGCAGTAATGACATTTTAACCATCTGGCAAAATTTTGTTTTCTGTGAGGCAGAATAAGCATAAGTAGAATTTCACAGTTAAAGATCAATTTGACCCTTGGAAATGTTTTGGGCCCATAATCATTAACAATTGAATAGTGGAAACGATTAAACTGGAACATTAGATTTTTGCTACAATTAAATGTATTCTTGCAAGTGCTTTATTTAAAATTCTTGATTTAAGAATTTTAGGACACTTAACTGAAATTTCACAAATTATCATTCAAAGAGGTATATATGTATTATAAAAATATGTATGTATTGCAAACAAATCATTTGCAATTATAAAGACAGATAACCAATAATTCAAAATAACAAAGATAAGCAGCAGTATGGAGCAGAGGACAGATAATTAACATAAAATATATTCAGTGAAGTCTACGTTGAGAAATAGGTAAGTGGCATCATTGAATAATTTTGAGTTTTGCTAAAGGACTCCCATCACTGCTAATTGTATGGAAAGGACTAAAAAATTTTAAGCACAAAACTTAAAAAAAATTGCTCTCAATTGTACACCTAATTTGCATAGGCAATTATTGTCCCTCCACACAGTCACTGTGATTGCTCTGACTGCATGTTCAAATTAGAGAAGAAAATGCAAGCACAGTTACATAAACTTTCTGCCTGAATGCCTGCATCTTATTACTTTCTTCTCATCTAAAAGATGGATCTTTCAACAGAAAACACACTGGATACAAATAATGAAACGTGGCTTCAGGGATCTAAATTTTACAATCATTAGATTCTATTACCTATTATGTTGTATTAAAAACAAGGTGTGTTATGTACTAGACTTTAAGAATGAACACAAGGGTGGAAAAGCCCACAGTAGCCATACTAGGCTGTACTAGCTAACATACAATGGAGGACTACAGGCTGGATAAAACCATTCAGCTATAGAAAGATTCACAGGGGGGTGAGTGTATATGACTAGCACAAGAGGGAGTAAGAATGGCACAAGAAACAATCAAACAAGAAGACAGATGAGATCATTAAAGCCAGACTGATGGGTGAACACTGAATTGCAATAGCTTCCATAGCAAATCAAAGGTAGGATGTCGCTAAGAACTTTTTTCTAAAAGCATGAGTGTGGTGGTGTGCTCTCTACTTACTGTATTTCAGAGGGGCAGAAAGGAAGTAAGAAGAGAAAAATAGCTAGGTTTTAATAGGCTCAGACCTTTCTGAAATTGATAGCTTAATAAAACCCCAAGAAAACTGGATTTGCACAAAACTGGGAATCCTCCTTCCATCCAGTAGCAAATATTCAAAGAAAATCCTTTCTAGGACTTGCAGTTATGGTCCCTAATACCAAGACCATTTAAAGTATTTTATCTTAGGAATAGTTTAACTAAGAGAGGAAAGTAGCATTGAGGGAATGGTCCTGTATATCTACAAAGTTTTTAAGGGAGTGAGGAATGTGGTATTGAGGAGGAACATTCCTAATTCAGGTAGACCATTCTAAATCACGATCACCACTTGAAGTTTTGACACTTAGAAAGACAAGAGAAAGGGCATTAGATTTTATTATTCTTTACTCTTCTATTATAAATAAAGAAAATGGTACACATCAAAAATTTCAGAAGGATTTTGTATGTTGAGAAATTTAAAAGGAAAAAATTAATAAATATGTTCAAAAATTAAAGCTGTCAATAACAAAGTCAACAGTATGTAAAACAGAGACAAGTCATGGTTGTTGTGGGAAATCATAAATTTGAAAACCTTCACTTAGTGAAGCAGATGTTCTGCTGCTACAAATCAGCAAAGCTCCCTGACTCTTAATTTCTTAATCACAGAGCTGTGCAGAGGATTTTTTGTACTGATTTTACAGAAACTATGTGGTACTATCCTAGCTATTCTAAGAACTACAACCCCCTCTAGTGGGAAAATAAATTTTAGTCAGATCTGTTAAAGTTCAGTTAATTTCAATGATCAAACACTGGTTGTTGCATTCTTCTCAGTGTGGAGCTTGACTGCATGACTCAGCCATACCAGAGCTACACAATAGGCATATATAAGCTATAATAATGTAAATAATCCTACGATTTATTTTGGTGTGATGATAGCACTGTGTGAAGAGGAAGCAGGAGTTCAGCTCAGAACAAATAAGCATCACATCAGATGAAACAGAAGACCCATCTTAACCAATTCTGAAGTTACAGTACCTTATGACCTCTCTTTCCCTGAGGTTTCTCACCTAATGGGTGCTTTACTCAGTACTGCCTACCATCTCCTCTGAGCTCATGACTGCTCCCTGTCAATCTCTCTTTGCCCAGAGAGGTTGTGGATGTCCCCTCTCTGGAAGGGTTTAAGGACAAGCTGGACAAGGCACTGAGCAGCTTGATTCTAGTGGGAGGTGTCCCTGCTTATGGCACTGGGGTTGGAACTAGATGATCTTTAAGGTCCCTTCCAACGCAAACTATTCTATGAGTCTAGGAGTCTTCTTTACATACTTTTAAAATGTCACAAGTATGCAATACTTCTGCAGAATGTATTGCAGAAACAAAGACATCACAGACCCAAGGAACTCGCAGACTGTTGCCAAAAGGGTATTGAATGAAAGTAACTGGGATTTCCAATTGCCTCTGTGAAAAGAGATGACATAATGACTTTTCATAAAACATCTGGATAAAAAAGCAGTAGCCTTTACATTAATACTTAAGGACACAAATTAAGCATGGAAAGGTAAACAAAGGTCAAGTGACATTAAACATAAGTACTGTAGATGAAAAGAACATGAGACCATAAAGGATGGGATACTGTTGTGGCAGGATTTCAGGAAAGAGGAATTTGAAATAGAAAACGTCAGAAAATAAGAAAAATAATTTAGAGAAAAAGACACTTATATGGGCAAATGGTTTTAATTGCCACGGGGAGGATGAGGTTCTTGTCCCTTTAGTACACACTACTTTCTGCCCATCTTCATTTTCTCTTACCAACAACCTATAAGTTGTTTATAACCTCTTCATTCTTCCAACACAACATCTGCTTCAAAACAAAGTTTCCCCAGTAAAACCAACTTTCCCCCAATCTCTCCAAGGTAAAATACTAAGCTGGTCTAAATATTTTGATGGCTTCCTCTAGAGGAAACCAGTCCCTTGCAAAATTGGAATTTTCTAATTAATTTTTTACTAACTTATGCTTTTTTTTTTCTTTAATTTCAATTCATAGATTTCAATTCATCTTTATTGAAATCAAGAAATTCTGTCTTTGTTTCAAATTACTTTTTGGTTTGAACTGTAGTTCACAGTACTAAAATTGATGACTCTACGTGCCTTTTAAAACTTTAACTGCATTGGTAGCTTTTTAAACTTTTCTTCTGTGCCTTGTCAGTGCTAGGTAAACTCTGCAATTAATCACAGTTGTGACTGCACAGCAAGTTATTAGCCCATTCATGGCACACTAGGCTTTTCTGAGCCACTTGTAACTAATAATGCCAGAGAAACAGCATTAGTGTTACTGTGTTGGTGCTTGACATTCTAAATTTAATTATATCCCTAATAGTCTTAATAATTACAGATATTTTTTTGCTAATTACCATGCTATCTTTTTCCTTTTTCTCTCACAAAATAGCAGTCTCTAATCTAAAGGTGTTTGCTGTGAACCATACACTGAGAGGCCGTATACGGATAATGGATGTTTCAATTTCACCTAGCTCTGTGACATCATTTTCTTTGAATTTAATACAAAATCTAAATATGCTTTGTGAGGGAAAATAAAGACTCATCTTTACAAAATATGAAAAATGCCATGATAACATGCATATTGAAAAAATTCACGTTTCAGGACCACAGAACACTCCTTAAAACAGGAAGAATTGTACTTTTGTGCACCAATTTTCCTCCCATCTTCCTACTGGCAGAAAGCAACTTACTTTGCCCATTCCCAGGACTGTGGGGACTTTTTCTTCCTTCCTGTAGGATTAACCCAATTCAGCACGGGAACTGAACAGACAAGCATGACATTGTGTTCCTTATCTCTCCCATAAAATGTGTCACTTGTTGATCTGAACAAAAACCAGGGATGTGTCTCTCTCCTCCCACCACTTTGTTACTACTGTTACAATGATCTCGAACAAGTCACCAAACCATCCACAGGATGGCAGTCCAACGTTTAAAAGAAAGGAGAATTCCTCCTGCATGTAATAGAAGCTATTTGAAAAAGTTATTAAAATCCGTGCATAGTACTCACAGTATAGCCAAGCAATGTTGTACAGCAGTGAGTGAGTTTTAATCTTTCTTGATTTGCATACCTCTAAACATTTTTAAGAAGGTAAAGACTCAATCTGCAGAGAAGTGTGCTGTTTATTTATCTTCCATGGAATACATCCCAGAGTCCACATCAACATTTCATAATTTTAGAAAATACTATTTCCATGTATTAGTGTGCTGATTTTCACTATTAACTCAGAGTTCAGACACCAATCCACCTACATTCT
This sequence comes from Turnix velox, assembly GCA_013400935.1. Taxonomy (NCBI): domain Eukaryota; kingdom Metazoa; phylum Chordata; class Aves; order Charadriiformes; family Turnicidae; genus Turnix; species Turnix velox. The sequence goes on along the minus strand of VZTY01008565.1, from coordinate 590,159 downwards.
GTTTCTTAAACACAATAGTTTACCTTCATACATCATACAACCTGCTACTTCACCCAACTGAACTCTTAATTTCTCCCCTAGTGAGAACAACACTCACAGTCTCATTCACTTGTATGCAGTGTTGCTTGCTACCACTGACTATACAGCTTGTCTTTTACTATTTGTATTAGTGAGGCTAATGATTTCACTGGGGTTTCCAAAATAATTTCCTAGTGCTCTCCTAATCAGCACATGGCAGATTGTTCTGGCTGGCACATCTGCACAAAATTGCTCTCTTCAAAAATTCATTAATTTTTATTTGTCTATATTGAACTCTGGGCACTCTATGCCAACCAAATCAAGATGGGTCAAATTGCTTTACATCTTCTGTCTCTCATTACTGACTTAGCTTTTATCTGTTTAGTAACTCTGACAACACATTCTCTCATATCTGTATTCAAATTATAAGCAACAAGTGAGTAGTATCAGAGGTATACAACAGTCACTAGCCAACATTTTAGAAGTACAACTGCTTTCACACAACACGGGGCATTAGTGTAAAACCTCAGTACACAAAAAAACCTGCTCCTACACCAAAATGCAGCAGTTTGTCATTCTAAAACAGGTAAGAAATATAGATTAATTTTAACTTGATATTGTGACTTCACAGGATCATTAGCTGACAGCTGAACTGTGGGTCTGTAATGACAGAACTGATAAAACTTTATTCTCCCTCCATGATGAGAGAGTAAACCTACTGCACTCACTGTGAGCCCATTAAGCACAAGACCTCTTTTGCCTGGATATTTGTTTACATCTATTTCAGTGAATAGCCATGAAATCAAAGGGTACCCTTGTTCTAATTAACATCCTTCCCATAATGTGTAATGATTCGATCCACTAGGGAAGATAGTGGAGGAGCTTTTACAGCCTTTTGGTGCCTCTGGGTGGTGCCACACAACTCCTCCTCCACTTAGCAATGGCCATCCTCCGCTTTTGATCTCAGCACCCTTGCTCTACCTTGCTGATTTTCCTCTTATACACTGAATTCAGTTTTTTGGCTTGCACCCCCCAGCACCCCTGATAACATAAGTCTGCTTCCTCAGAACAAGTCTGGCAGCTTGAAGAGATGGGCTAAATCATACAGTCCTTTCCTCCTCCTTGCAAAGCCTGCCTAACAGTGGACAACCTGAACTTTGCTGAACTAGTTGACTTTTGCTTCCATTACAGCATCATTTTGTTGCATAGGCTTCTCTGAAATATTTCAAGTATTTTAGATATACATGATAGACACTTTTAAATATATATCCTTTAATATCTTCCTCCTGCTCACAGGGTGCTTACAATTTCAGGACTGCTATACTCAGAATTAAACTCAAAAGTACTACATCTACAATAAAAAAATGCATTTTATTAGACAATTGATTCAAAACAAATGAAAATTAACAAACGTGATGGCCTTTATTATAGTGTGTACAGAACATGATTATGTTGTTATGGTGTTTTTAACTCTAATTATTTGAAGTTACTCTTTCTGCTAAAAAATCATTGTTCGCTATAAGCATCATTTACATAAATCCACGATCCATTACAAAACTGATGGCTTGTCAGTAATTATTCAGAAAATGCCTAACTGTTGAAGTATTTGAAAATCGGAAGTACAACCACACCATCTTCTGACCAATCCGTGGTATGGCATGGCAGAGAGACCATAAGCACCGATACCTATTTTCATATTTCATTTTAAATGACTGCACACGTAAGTCTCCACATGTGCTCCATCTCCATTAAAATAATAAACCATATGATAAAGTGGATTAGCACGATATTAGCTCTGGTGAGGCCCCACATGGAGTATTGTGTCCAGTTCTGGAGCCCTCAACACAAGAAGGACATTGAGCTGTTAGAGCAGGTCCAGAGGAGGGGCACAAAGATGATCAAAGGGCTCGAGCACCCCCCTCATGAATACAGGCTGAAGGAGTTGGGGTTGTTCAGCCTGGAGAAGAGAAGGCTCAGGGAGGACCTCATAGTAGCTTACCAGTACCTGAAGGAGACCTACACAAAGTCTGGGGTAGGACTTTTTAATAGGGTATGTGATGGAAGGACTAGGAATAATGGACGTAAGTTGGAAGAGGGAAGATTCAGGCTAATATAAGAAAGTAATTCATTATGGTGAGGGTGGAGACACTGGAACAGGTTGCCTGGAGAGGTTGTGGATGCCCCCTCTCTGAAAGTATTTAAGGCCAGGCTGGACAAGGCACTGGGCAGCCTGATGCAGTGGGAGGTGTCCCTGCCCATCGCAGGGGGGTTGGAACTCGATGATCTTTAAGGTCCCTTCCAACCCAAACTATTCTATGATTCAATGATATTCCACAGCTCAGTTCCACCTATACTCCATGTGAAGAATTCCAAATGGCGTATCATCCTGGCTGGAATTTTCTTTACAGTGATGGCTGTGAAAGTAACATCAATAGTGCATCTTGGTTTAGTTGTTGCAGGGCAATATTTGCACTTTTCGAGGAGACTCTTCAACTTCCCATTGAATGTCTGAAGTAGCACAAACTGAACAAATGAATAGCCAATACGCTGTAATTCCAGAACATCCTAATTCCGGTTTTGTCAGTGTCAAACATTTGCTGAAGAATTTTTGCTTATTAAGGTCTCGGTGAACCTTGTGCACCACAATGACCAAAAAACCTGCATGAAGAATTCCATTTAAAAGACATTTATCTCCAATAGAAGTATTCAGTTTCTTTTTCAAGAGTATCTACTGAAAAAAACCCAAACTTTCTTTGGTTACATAAACCCATTTTACTTTGCAAACACGATTTTTTTTGAAGTTCATGTGAGATGTCCCTCTAACACCACCTTAGGCCTCAAAAGGCGACCTACGCGCCCCTCAAGGAACAACCACCCAAGCCTGCACGGCCCGCCGATC
>VZTY01008565.1:547599-587228 GCA_013400935.1 Turnix velox | reverse complement strand
ACCCCCCCCCACACCCTGCGCGCCCCGCCGACCCCCCCCCCCGCCAATGCCTCGCTCCGCCCCACTTCCGGCTTAGGCGGAAGCAGCGGTGCCTGCCGGGCGGGCGGAAAAGAGGCGGCTGCGCAGACGCGGCTCCGCCAGGCCCCTGGNTGCGCAGGGGCAGCGGCTGCCGCGGCCGCCTCCGCCGCTTGGAGACGCCTCGTCCGCCCGGCCCCAGCGCCGCCGCCGCCCCCTGCCCCGTCATGTCCGAGGCGGGCCAGGAGCTTGTCCACCTGGTGTGGGGCAAGAAGGCCGGGCCCCGCGGGCTGGCCGACACTATCTTCTGCCGCTGGGCGCAAGGTACCTGCGTGCGCCGTGCCCTGGCCCTTCTCCGCCCGGTCTCCCCCTTCCCCAGGGGATCCTACCCTGCTCCTCCTTCCCCCCGGGGGCCCGTCTGCCCGCACCCAGCCGCAGCCTCCCCTGCTGGGCTCGGCGGCCCCAGTCTGCCCACGTCCGTCTGTCCGTGAGGGGCGGGGACCGGGGCAGTTGCGACGGTTGTGTACCCCTCTCTCAATGGCAACCCGGCCTTGGGCCCGCGGGGAAAATGATGCAGCAGTTTCACTTCATAAATAATCTTTTATTTTTGCAGCTTGCTCGTCTCCTACCACAAATCTTGAAAGGAACTTAAAAGAGTAGGGAAGGGATTGTATTTATTGAATATATTTTGACAGCGTCTTGTGTTATTAATTTACACAGGTCGTAGAAACGTAAACATAAGTTGCCTTTTTTTTTTTTTGACAGAGAAAAATCGCCCTTCCAAAAGTGGGGACAGCCTTGGGACAGGGGCCCCCAGGTTATTTATTGCTTCTAAACTGTTTGTTTGCCAATTGCAGCAAGTGCCACATCACCTTTAGGATGTGACAAGAGATAGTATTTGTTAAGGTAGTGTTACTGGATTCAAGTTATGTGACTCATGCATAGTTGTTTCTTGATGGAAACTTTATGATATGCTTTCAAAATTGCAAGGTGTAGTGTAGGTGCTGATTAAAAATAAAATGCACCAAATCGGTCATTGTACCTGTTGTGTCTGAAAGAAGGGTTTAATAGCCTTTTCTAAAACGTAGTTTGAAGAATTCTAGTAACAGTTCACAAGATCATGACTAAAGCATCCTTAATTCCTGCAGAATAATGGCATTTACAGATGTATTTTTTTTTTAAAACCCAGCATTTTGTTGCATTCGGATCTTGGGGTAAAGTTGGCTCAAACTAAGGATGATGCTTCATGTTCTTTGTTCCTTGAGCTTTTTTTTTAGCAGGAGTTTTGTCATGTGTGTAGTTTCAGGAGGTGCATTTGTGATGCTGATTTGGGAGCTTCACAGCTTCTCCCTTGTCAGAGGACACAGGGCATTACCATACTCTCACATCTTTTTCCCTAGATTAATCTAAGTCCAGGTAATTCAGTGAGAAATATTTGGGTAAAAAAATGCTAAATTCCTTCTGAGTTCTAGAATTTCAACAGGCCTACTAGAGACAGTACATTTCCCGGTGATTTGATTATTTTTCTGGAAAAGCAATTGCTTTCTGAAATATCTCTTACGTCTTGGTAGAGTGTTGCTGTTCCAGTGCAAGGTTTTTACAAAGTCTGAAAAGAGGTTTGGCATTAAAAGGCTTAATTATTTCTTTAGCTGATAATGTTAGATTGTGGAAATAGGCATTTTTAGTATAGTTGGTATATGAAATTTTAGCAGTTTTAGAATGAATTGATATTGTGAGATGGTAATGGAAAAATCTTCTTGTGGCTTGTGAAAAGGAACTATTGTTTTTTATCTGTCTTCTGGGAAAGTCCTGCAACTATACTGTGCAGTCTATATGTCCCCTACTGCATATCCACTTTAATATCGGCTGTTTTGTGTAAAAGCACGTGACAGTAACTTGTTTGGCGATCTTATGCTGGGAATTAGAAAACTCTGTTTCAGTTCCCTGTGTTGTGTAGTAGCATAATTCATTTATCCAGCTTTCAATTTCTGTTTTGTTGAAAAAATTCTGCACCGTTTACCTGTGGCAAAGGATCCTGTCAACATTGACTCATCAAGATTTAAAAAAACCACAAGCCACACACAGGGATCAAACTTATATTATTATAAAGTAGGCCTGTGTTTCACATCATTTGCACAGAAAATAATAAAGTACAAATGATGCTTAACTGGCTTAGTGTTTATTTGTGGTTAGGTGGAGGGGTTTTTTAAGTTTTTAGGCCAACACTGCCTAAGATAGGCAGGACTAGGACTTTTTAATGGGGTATGTGATGGCAGGACTAGGGGTAACGGATGCAAAGTGGAAGAGGGGAGATTGAGACTAGATATAAGAAAGAAATTCCTTCTAGTGAGGGTGATGAGGCACTGGAACAGGTTGCCCAGAGAGGTGGTGGATGCTCCCTCTCTGAAGGTGTTTAAGGCTAGGCTGGATGAGACATTGAGCAACCTTATCTAGTGGGAGGTGTTCCTGCCCATCGCAGGGGGGTTGGAACTAGATGAGCTTTAAGGTCCCTTCCAACCCAAACCCTTCTATGATTTATTTCAGATACTTTCTGAATGTTGTCTGGCCCTTTCTCAAGCCCTGTTAAAGTTGAGAGCTATAAGTGGCATTTAGAAATCAGAGAGTAGTAAAGGTGTTGAGAATTATGGGACTTGAACCAGTTGTTTTCTCTGTAAAGGTAGTGATGTTCTTGGTATCCTTGTTGCTCATAGTTCTCATTAGCCATCATGTTTGTTTGATTGAGACTGGATACAGATTGATCTGCAGGCAATTAACAGAACTGAGCTGGCTAACGTGGATACTCTGAAGTTAGTAACTGTAATTCCCTCAGTTTACTGCATTGGCAACTTTAAATATATTGTGTTGCTGAAGTAACAAAGGCCTGTCTGCAGAGCTGTTGTTGCAGTTTGGTTGGAGTTTTTTGTGTCGTGTTTTTTTAAAGGGTTTTAAATTATTTCAGTAGAACTTGCAGTTTGGGCTTCGTGAACTCTATTTACCAGAATTTACCCAGAGGAGTTTAGTGCATAGGCCTGGCCTATGGTTGATGTTTCCTGGCATAGAAGATAGGAGGAGGACTGAACCCTAAGGAAACATACCAATGTTAGGAGTATTTTTCTTCATTGATCCAAGAGACAAATTTCATTCATAAAGCCACTCTTCAGATCAGCCCCAAGACATGTGGCATCAGATCTCCACAGCTATGAATGTCTAGCAGTTTTGAGTGCAGCATCCTTTCAGAATTACCTTAAGCTTCTTTCTCACTGGTCTTTGGAAATGAGGATATGGGACAGTCTTTTTAAATTAAAGTTTGTGCCAGGCAGTTTTTCTATCCTAAAAAAGAGATACCATTCCATAGTGAGAGGTTCACTCAGCAGAGAAGAGAACATAAAAGAATAATAGCACAGCATCTTGTAGCTAGGTTGGATCAGAGAGAGAGCAAGTTTGATTTGTTTGGGCTTTTTTCTTAGTGTGGATGCATGCTTTTAGCAACTCCCCTTGTCTCTGTTATTCAGCTAGAATGATTGTATTTTACAGCCTGTGGTTGTATTCTGTCACATTCTGTGTAATGCCAATTTTGGAATGTCTGTCTGAAATTTGTATTCACTACAGTGAATCACACTCAATTTTCTTTATTTTTAGGAAGCAGTTTTGAAAAACAGGGCAGGGTTACGCTGAGACAGTTCATACTTTCTATAAGAAGCCTGAAGAATGGGAAAGAAATTCAAGATTTCTTAAGTGTGGTTTAATGGTACCATATCCAAGTATGTTGTCTTTCTGCAGTTGCTGAATCATTAAAACAACTAAAAAAGCCTATTGTTGCTGTGTGCTTAGATAGCATGCAATAGTGCTTCAAAGTAGTGGAATTCTTATCTTTTAATATGGCTAAGCCTGCACAAACTAATTCAGAAAGTTTAAAGGACTGGTGATATTTCTTACGTTAACAGGAGAGTGAAGTGTCACTAGACTAAACTTTGGTTGAAGAAGAGATTAATGGAGCTTTGTTGCTACCTTAGATGATGCCATATTTAAGTGTGTAGGCACAACATGTATTGATGTTTTGGATATAAAATACATTTTTGTAGTGCATATTTGCACATTCAATTTAAAAAAAAAAAAGCCCAGGAACTTTGCATACCAGGAGAAACCCTTTTTTTTGTTTTTTTCCTAAGAACGATGGCCACATTGATCCATCTTAAAAACAATTCACACTGCTGTTGAATAATTTTCATTTCTGTGATGAAATATGGTCCGGAAAACACATATCAGTCCTTTGTACTGCTGCATGGGATGATGGACCTGCCCTGCAGGAAGTGTGAAAGTCTGCACTGGAGGCATTTCCCCAATCTGAACTCACACCCAGGGTTTATGGATGCTTCTGATATGGCAGCATGTAATGTTACGGAATTGGGAGAGAAACATTGACTTGTTTCTGCTGAGACTGACACTGCTGAGAAAGTACACCTGTATCCCCTTTCCTCTGACCCCCACTTGTTTGAGCTTACAGGTTAGTTGCTGGTCACAGTTGCATGGTTTCTAGATTGCACTGAACTTAGAGTCACTTCAGCATAATCTTATCTGCATGCAAAAGAATAATACAAAGTAGCATTCACAGCAAGTTGCCGAGTGTCAATTTCATCAAGGTAATTGTCCCTGTATATGCATTTATCCCTGAGAAATGCAAGCTGTGGATCACCATATATTAAAGATTACTTTAAGGGCAGGGTGGTAACAAAATATTTTACATAAATTGCTCCAGGGTTTCCTCTATTATGTGGCTGTAAAAGTTCAGAAATGGAAATACATTAAAGATGGAGCTGGGGGCAGAGGGAATAAGTGATCTTGCTTGCATCTTAGTAAGTACAGTGCATCTTCTGTGAAAGAACACCATTAAGAGGCTTGCTTCAGTTACAAGGGAATACTGGAGTTATTCACCATATTTCAGTCTTAAAAGGAAGGACTGATAGGACAAATATGAGATCAGTGGTATTTTGGGTCCTTCATAGGAAATAGAAATGTACATCCAAAGGTGATTTTTTTTTTTTTAATGTATATGAGACAATTTTATGAGTTAAAAAAACATTGCTTTTTAAATATAAACCATAATAAAATGTAAACTATGGATTAAGTGTCCAGCCACATGTGCCCTGGTGTCAGTTTTATTGTTACTATTTTCAGTTTTTTTAAAACCCTAGCCTTGGTCTCTTTGCAGTCTTAATTTCATTGCTGAGATAAATAATTTCTGTGTTCTCACCCATGTTCCTGAAATCTTTCCTCATATATCATATTCTGTTGCATGATTAGGGAAAAAGTCTTGAAAACCTAACCTAGGTTTAAAGGTGAATAAATCAGGTGCAATTTCTGCTAGGGAAGGACTGACTATACATAAGTATATGCTTTCTTATATATTTCACTAAATATAGTCTTTTTTTTCATGTGACAGGGTTTGTGTTTAGTGAATCTGAATCAACTGCATTAGAACAATTTGAAGGTGGCCCCTGTGCAGTGATTGCACCTGTACAGGTAAGATGTATTTATTGTAGGAATGGTTTAAAATTGGTTAGCCCTGATTTTCTTCTTTTCTCTGTATATATGAAACTGAAACAGATACAGAAAGTATTGCAGATCAGTTATATTTTTGTATTCATAATCATATTTTGCTGGAGACAAGAAACTTAGTAAAAAGGCAGATTTAGGCTGATTTTGGACTGTAATTGTGCAGAAGTGGCTTTGTTTGAGAACAGCAGGTTGATCCAAGCAGAAGTGACTTTGTAGTGGGAAACTGAGGATAAAGGGGATAAGACAGATATAAATATAACCCTAACTTTTTCTTACCTATCAAATTCCCAGTCTCTAAGATGGGTAATATCAGTATCACAATGGCTACTTTAGCCAAGTGTTAGAAATATTTGAAGTAGATGTTTTTCAAACCTTGCTGTGTAAGAAAAGAAGAAAAGTTATATATTCAAATTCCTAATGAGCAGAATAATTGAAGTATGTCAGGTGAGTATTTTTTATTCTTGGTACTTGCATAGGATTTTACTTGTGCTTCAGGTATGCTTGATCTACTGGGACAATTCTTGTTACTGTGGTGATACGTGAGCTGTAGGCTGGATCCATTCTGCTAGAGCAGTTTGTCTAATCCATGTCTGCTCTTAGGAGAGCAGAGACAGGCAGACATTGAGTCATGGGCTAGGTTAGTTTTTCTGGTAACCTGCTTTTGACTCCTTACACACATGGATCAAGCTCTGCAGGCATGTCTAGGTTTTTGTTGAGGTCTTGTCCCCTGATGTAGTAGTCATGTGACAAACTTAATCTGATCATGAACAGGAAGGTATCTGGGTCAGACAGCCGAGATCATGGAATTGTTTGTATTTCTAGTGTGTGTAATGTGGTTGTCATAAACCTCAGTTATGGTTACTTCAGGACACTCTAAAGACACCAAAAGACCAATAACATAGACTATCACTGTTTCAGCTTGTAAACAATCAACATATTTTCTTTTTTTTGTTATGAATTGCACTCTAATATGTCTGCTTAGTGCAATGCTTTTAAAACCAGATGTAGAGTGTCTGTTCTCTGCTGTTAAAATTGCAAGTCTTTCATATGGGGAGAGTAGAAAAAATAAAGAATAGGACCAGCCAGCTGTTTGAAGACAGTGACAAGTCTTTACCATATCTGATGCTCTTATAGACAGTGTTGGTCAATGTTTTTCCAGGTTTATACATAGTTCAAATTCCTTGACATTTAGTATTTGAAGCATGTTTAAAAGTGAACCAAGTTCCAGCTAGGGAAGGAGAAAGGGATTGAGCAGATCGAACAGTGTCAGTTGCTGCTGTGAATTACTAAAAAAAGTGTGCTAAAGATTTGTGGTAGGAGAACAGGGTAATTCTGTCAGAGAAGAAGTGAAAATCAAAGGGGCTATTTTTAAGGTCATGGAAATACCTGAAACAGCATCTAGTAGAGTAGAAAGGCCTGTTTCCCCAGGGGCTTTTTCTTTCATTGTTCCTTCTTTGAAAGTTACAGCATATCCTCAGGGTTTTTTTAAAATTCCAACAAGAGTGTTGATGGAAAACAAAGCAGGGTTGTGGAGATATATGGAATTTTTTTAGTCTGTGAGTTTTGGCTTGTGAAGGCTGAAACAGGTGGGTTTTTTAACTTCCAGAGGGGCTTTTCTTAGTGACTAAAGCTGTGCTGTATGTATGTTATGCTGCAAAAGTATTTCTGCCTCCAGTACTGCAATCTTGTGAGTCTTGAGGTGTTTCTGTGAAGGTTCACTCTGTTCATTTGAAACATACTTGAAGTTCAAACTCAATGTTGAACATAGGTATGAAGCCATCTTTCTCTAATGAGAGTGAATGTGAATAATCTGTAAACAGTGCAGGTCTGAAGGTGATTTACTGAACAGTGACCAGTTTGAAACCTTTCTAATAACATGCAGAAATGCTGTGGTATAGAGCATGTGACATAACACGAAAGTTGATGTCATCTTACATTTTATTTTATGCTTTGATAACAAGGCATTCCTTTTGAAGAGGCTTTTTACCAGTGAAAAATCTACGTGGAGAGTCTGCCCAGGTACTGAGATCTTTTTGTTTGTTTATTTTGCTTTTTTTTTTCCCATTTTAACTATTTGTAAAGCATGTCCTAGTACAAAGAATTTAAAGTATTTTACACTCTCTTTTTGTTGGAGTGTGCTCCCATGCCATTTTTGAGGCATGCAGTATGTATACTACATGTCTCTAAACTCCATTTGCAATGTCTATGACTGTCTGTAATACTTATGTTTTCTAAATATTTGATTGAATTATTTTATTAGAAAAGGAATGTATTAGAATTCATATTGAATTACTTTTTTCTAAAAACTGTTTCCAATATAGCCAAAAAGCAATAAACATGAATAATTTATAAGATTAAAGTAATACATTTGATTTGTTTGATAAAATTAATGTATAAAAAGATACTAGCAACTTATATAAGATACTGATTAGCAGCAATTGAAAACATGTAACATTCTGTTTCTGATCTTTCAGAAGAGGAGCAGAAGAACCTTCTCTGTCACACGTTATGTGATATTTTGGAAATGGCTTGCTCTGATAATTCTGAGTCATACTCTCTGGCAACATGGATAAGAGGAAAAACAACTGAAGAAACTGCTAGTATTTCTGAAAGTCCTGCAGAATCTAGTCATCAAGAGGAACAACCTTGTAAGATGTATTTCTATTCTAAATTACTCCTCTCTCAGTGAAGTATTGTGTTAATTTCAAGGGCCTGCTGCTTTTTACTGTTACATACAGGTAGGGGGGTTGGCTTTTTGATTCCATTAGCAATAGACAGATTTTTGTCTGTTGTAATTAGTCATTGATCCTTTTTGTTGAAAGGAATGTGTTATCTACCACTGGGCTTCTAACATATGTGTTTCTCTTGAATTTGTGCAGTTTCCATAATCTTTGTAAAGTATTGGGACCCAGTGTGTCTTTAATGTGGAAGATTCTCCACACTTCCTAACACTGGAGGAATATTGTAACTTGCCACTGGTTGCTTTGTTTCAGAGGAGCTTCTGCAAGAAATTTTGCAAAGCTTTGTTCTAATTCTGCTGTTACAGAGAAGTGACCTTTTTCCCTTGATTGGATTCTGTGCAGTGCCAAAAAAGTTTAATCAAATCAGCTTGCAGTAGATCAATGGAACTTTTTTGTAGGCTAGAATTTTTTGTTTACCTCCTGTTTGCAAATGTCTTGATTCCTTTAGTAGCTACTAATATCATTGTCTGTTGCACTAAGATACCGCATCCAGTCATATCTAACTACTGTGGCATGGAAGTTTTAGCTGTGCACACGTGATCATTGAAATGTGTATTTGTTATTTAATGGAAGATCTCTAACGTGTTAAAAGATAAGCTTCTTTTTCTTTTAGTTTTTGTTCCCAATGTGTCCCCTTAAGAAGTATGAAAAACTCTTCATATGAGAACATGCTTATAATGGTGCCATCTTTTGATGGAAGGAATTTGTTATTCGGCAGTTTGTGGCATAACTACAAAGTAAGAATTGTACAAGTAGATTTGTACGTGCACAGCTAGCTAGAGCATTAGTAGTGCCAGAGCCCTTATGTTACAAGTCATCTTCATCTGCTTTTGTCGAATGCTCCATGTGCTTTACAAGGCTGAAACAGTAATAATTAAAATATTACTTGATCTAAAAAACAGAAAGTCACCATGTAAGAGTTCCAAAGTGAGCTTTTTTCCCATTGAGAAGTATTATACAAAAGGTTATGTCTATAATAATAGTAGTTGTATCTTTAATAATAATAAATAACTTCTACAGGGATGTGTAGGACCAGGGGGAGTAACTTTAAACTGAAAAAGATATTAGGAAGAAATTCTTTACTCTTAGGGTGGTTAGACGCTGTGGATGCCCCATCCCTGTAAGTGTTCAAAACCAGTCTGGATTGGGCTTTGAGCAACCTGGTCTAGTGGGAAGTGTCCATGGCATGTGGGGTTGAACCAAATGATCTTTGAGGTCACTTCCAACCCAAACCATTCTGTATTACTCTGATGTTTCCTTTCAAGAAGTGAAGTAGAGCCTACTTACCAATAGGCTTTTACTGTCCTGTTTACAGGACAGTATTGCCTTATTCTAAAGAACTTCTAACTGTAGAAAATAATCAGCTGAAAGCCTTTTGAAACACATATACAATTAGTGATTGCTTTCAACACTGAGACTAAATGAACTAATTTATCTATTACATATCTATGTTCTTCCTGACTTAATACCATGGGATGTGCTTAAGAAGAGCAGGATATGTTTGTTGGGAATGGTCCACTTTTGTCATGAGCAAACTTAGTTTCTCTAACTGCTCCTATTCTCTATTCCCTGCTAGACACTGAACGTACCTCTTTTATGTACACTACAATTAAAATAGTATTTTACTTTGTGTGTATAACATGATACACTTCCCAACTTAAGAGACAATTGTTCGGGTGGGTTTTCTTTTTTCATGTTCTGCTAAATTTAACTATAGACCATCTTCTTGCCTGATTAGGCTTGAGACTAAGATGCATGTTAGTAACACAGACTTCTGTTGCTGCTGGTGCAAAGGGATAAATTTATTTTACCTTGGCTGCTGTAGTCAGTAAAAATAGAAACAGCCATTGTCATAGGTGGTGGGCTTAAGAGATAGTTTAAGTGTGTGTGGGGGTATTCCAGATGCAATTCCAGGTGGCAATCTAATGCTATTTGGGAATTGAATATGAAAATATATAATAAACCCATGAAATATGATTAGACACAGCATGACAAAGTATCATATTTAATATTTTTCTGTTCTGTTGCTGTTGATTCTTTTTCCCTCCATTAAGCACTGTCTTTATTTAACTTTGTTTGGGTTATGCACAGCTACACTTCCCTTTTAGGATTTATACTACTTTCCCTTTGATTCAAATAGTAGTTCTCTCACCATTTCACTCTGTTCCGTAGTAACAGAATGAAATTGCCTGTCATCCTTCTGTGTGAACAAAAGGTAGATTTGAGCACACTTACTGAATACAATAAGCATTTTTCATCTGCTTTTGTGGTGTATACCAGTGACTTGTTGGCCATGCATTGGCTGTAGTAGTGCAAGTTCCCAGGTTCAAAGGTTGCTTTATATGATTTAGTCCCTCTAACTTTCTGATCCAAAAATGTATGTTCTTGGAGCAGGGCTAGCTTTTGTAACACCTGTAACTTTGCTTATAAAAACAGTTTTTAATTAAATAAAAAAAATGGGGCAAAAGGTATGTTTTTGGAATTTCTGCAGTTTCAATGATTTTGTATTTTTCCAGTATATCCTAAAAACCTGTTTTCTTAAGGCCAGTTTTGTCCTTAAGACCACTGCTGCCTTATTTCTGAAGTAGAAAATTAAAGTATGCTATTGCTGGTGAATCAGCTGTATTTGCACATAGGCAAACAACTGCATCTTTCAAATTACAATCAGAAAGAGCATAAAAAGCCCTTTCTGTAATTCTTGTTTGAAGAACTTAACACTAATATAACCCCTAATGACTTCAACTCTTTAACATGCTATATGCAGTCAAATTCAGTAGCTAAATGCTTAGATATTGTTTAAACATTCAGCATTAAATGGCCTTCATCAGAAAGAAGATCTGCCTGGTTTGTCATCCTGGGCACAGAGGACAATAAAGACTGCTACAGTCTTAATAGTTGAATGCCTATAGAATTTGAAAATTAAACAACTGTAACCCCTTGTTGGTAAGAGAAAATTTGATCTTAAAGTTAATTTCATCTCCTTTGTTTGGAAATGTTGTGAGTGGAACAATGGTATAAAGCCTGTGTTGAACTTGGGAAGACACTATTGCTGTATTTTTTTCTGTCTTGGGTGTGACACTTGAAAAACTATTTACCTATTATTAAAACAAAACAATGAGAATTTATTTTTAAAAAAGGATGTGTAATATTGTGTAGTATAATTCTACTAATTTGTTTGTAATAAATAAGCATTAAAGGGAGAAGAAAAAAGCCCATTTAAATAACAGAAATGTGTGTTTAAAAAAAAAAAAATACAGCGTTCCTACTTTGATGAAATGATCCAGATAGTCATGCTTGCTTTTCTAGGAAATAATGCTTGTTAACCTGCAGAATTATATATAGAGTATGCATATACTTGATGACTTTGTGACAGCCACATTTTGTGCAGAATTACCAGCTTAGTATTTGACAAGTATTTTCAAGGCCACATACTCCAGTGGCCTCGTGCTTTTACTAAATGGATTAGTCCAAATAGAAATGTTCTCACTAATTTGTCTTGTGGAATGGTAATGTTGCAGTAAATTAATTTATACTAATCAGTTCAAAAGGTAAAATGTCAAGGGAGGATTAAGAATATAATTAAAGCTTGAAAGTATACTAGCTTGCTGTGTGTATCTTGTGTCATTTTTTTGCCATGTGTAGTGCTGAAAAGTGTCTCTTGTGTATAGCTGCCTTGGCTGTGGAAGAGCTTGGCTTTGAGCGATTTCATGCATTAATTCAGTAAGTAATATGTTGGAACATTTAAAATACAGTATTTTGTAGTTACTCTGAAAGGGGTATTTTGAGGAACTTTGTGTGTTACAGATCAGGCTAAACTTTGATTTCTAGTTTGTATTTGGGGGGGGGGGTGTTTCTTTGAATTTGAAAATGGAATATTATTTTGAGCATAAGCATTACAGTTTACAATACAACTGGAGCAATGTAATGTGTGAAACTGGACAAATAACTTGTGAATTTCCAGTATAACACAGATAATTAAGATTAATAAGATTAATAATTAAGTATAATTAAGATTATTTACATCAAAGCTGTTGATCTTCAATTTTTTTTACACAGAATTTTCACAGGTTCATGTATGAAATACATGTGATAAATATACTGGAAAAGTAACTGTAGGAGTTCTCCTGATTTAGGACTATGTAGGAAACATTTATAAAAATGTTTCACATGCAAGATTGATTTTTGTTTTCTACTTCAAACACTTCCCTTTTGGGATTGTAGATACTGTTCTAGTGAGTTTATCTTTAATAGCTTTTTGTTTTCACAGTAATCAGTTGTGATTGTTATACAAATAAATGCCCAAAGAGGAAATAAAGAGCAGCAGAAACTTCAATAAATGCTTGAGATGGAAAACTTTACTAATTAGAACTGAAATAATTACTGCTTAGTGTATCAGTAGTAATTATAATTTGTTCTTTAAACCCATATGAGCAAAGAAGAAAGATGAGACTGTGTAATTTTTGTAACTTTATCTGATGAAAACACTAATTTCCTGCCTTCCTTCTCCCTCCCACTCACCTCCTTGATCTTTGGACTTGTGGTAACCACTCAAGTCTTTCTCACTACCAACAAATGCTCTGGCATAATCTTTAATATCAAGCTGAGCGATGGATTTCAGAACTGACTTTACCTTTCATACCTTCTATGCCTTGTTATACTCTATGGACAGTGAAAGGTAGTTTAAAAATCTCAAGTGTTAACCAGACTAAGGATATATTTTTGCTCATTTCTATGAATTACTCAATCAAAACTAATGTTTGTGTTCTGAAAAGGCAGTATTCAGCTCTAAATATGTGAAGAAACATATAATTTTTTACTTTACTGAAATTTTGATAGATCTCTTCCATTCCTCAGTTTTTATTTTACTTTCCTTTTAAACCTGACTGCTGTTAACTTACCATCCCAACAGCAACCTATTAAACGACCAGAGAATTTCCCAGATGTTAACGTACCACTTGTCATTTTGAACATTTTACTTTTCCCACAGCTAGAGCCTAACAAAATCAAATTCTCATGGGAAATTAAATAAACACTTCAGAAGTCTAAGAGATAGTCTTGCCTGGTTAAGTGGCAGTTTTTCTCTCCATTGTTCACTGACACTATATAATGCAAACAGCATTTTGCTGACATACTTGCAATTTCAATGACTGTTTTATAGAATTACTGGTTCAAGCCACTCAGCACTTTCACAGCTTTATGTAACCTAATGGTTAGTGTTCACATATAAAAAATATGTTCATTTTTGCACACTGCTCCCAAATTATTTCTCTTGCTCTGATGGGTAAATTAGTAAAGACTGTGTGGCAGTTGCAGTAACACAGAATAGCTGCTGTGTCATTCTCTATCTAGCATCAGTTTTACTCTGCTTATAATATGACACTTTCGTGTTGGGTGTTAGTAGTTCTTACTTGTACTTTGTGATGCTATTCAACCATTTCATCTGAATATGTTTACCTCATCTGTTGGTTCTTGTTTTGTTTTTTTTCTCCAGGAAACGAGCTTTCAAAAGCTTCCCTGAACTGAAGGATGCAGTTTGGGATCAATATTCAGTGTGGACAAACAGATTTGGAGTATTGCTCTTTCTGTATTCTGTAATACTGACAAAGGTTCGTGGGCTGTTTGATAGTTTGTGTTTGTTTTGTTTCTTATTTAAAAGAAAGTTTGGTCATGTAACCATGATCATGTAATGTAAAAGGTGAACACTAAATTTGACTGATAAACTAAGTCAAACATGGGGAAATGGGATTTTCATTCATGGTGTAGTATGTTCTATGATTGCCAGCATAAAAACTAGGAAAGCTTAGATTCTGAAAGAATGACAGATTTTGGAAACATCCTTCCTTGTATATCCTTGCCATGTCTTATCAAGAGAAGGAAGTGTGTTTGGGTATCAATTCATATAAGAACATCAGCCTCCTGGTATTTTCCTGTTCATTCTGTTGTAGTGCATGTACCAATTCATCCTTGAAGAGAGCAAAAATGTTTGTAATTTTTCTGCAGGGTATTGAAAACATAAAAAATGAAATTGAAGATGCCACTGAGCCATTGATAGATCCTGTTTATGGTCATGGAAGGTATGCTGCAAAATACAGTTGCTACTGTTTAAAATAGAGAGTGGTCTAATTGTTTATGTTTCTGTAAGTGATCATTCTGTTAGGAAATTATTGACATGAAAAAAGATTCAGAAATAAGTTTATAATAGGTAAAAGCATCACTTAGGATGCCTTTTTCACTGCTTACTGCATTTAGTGCTTGATTTCTCAGGAGATGCTTTTGTTACAGCTGAATTCGGAGGTATGATTCTCACATTCAGGGCTACATTTTAATTTCATCTTGATGGAGTGGAGATGATAATAGGACCTGCAGGCAGAACTGAAAAACAAGGAGGAACTGCACAGGTAGTTCAAGCAGGGTCAGGTTTCCTGAGAAGAGTACAGAGATGCTTCCTGCTTATGTAGGGATGGGGCCAAAAAGGCCAAGACACAGGTGGAGCTTAACTTAGCCAAGGATGTTAAAAACAAGAAGGGCTTCTACAGATTTATAAACTAGAAAAGGAAGGTTAAAGTAGAAGTACCTCTCCTCTTGAGCAAGAATGGTGAACTCATGACAACAGATGAGAATACCGAGGTATTCAACTTCTTTGCCTCAGTCTTCACTGGCAAACCCTCTCTTCACAACCAAGTTGAAGGAGCACCAAATGGACGTCAAGGGGGGGAAAGTCCCTCCTGCTGTGAGTGAAGGCAAGGTTTGTGAACACCTGAGGAACCTGAATATCGTCAATTATATAAACAGTAGCATTGAGGGAACCCACAGAAAGTTTGGTAATGGNTAGCATTGAGGGAACCCACAGAAACAGAGGAACCCACAGAGGGAACACCACTCGGCTGAGTGGTGCAGTTGACACAGTGGAAGGACAGGATGTCATCCAGAGGGATCTGGACAGGTTGGAGAGGTTCAAAATGGACAAGTTCAGGTGCTACCCTTAGGCCAGGCCAATCCTCATTACTGTTACAGTCTGTGAGGTGATGTGATAGAGAGCAGCTCAGTAGAAATGGACTTGGAAGCGTTATGTGAAAAACTGGACATGAGTCAACTCTGTGTGCTCACAGCATGGAAGGCCAACCACATCCTGGGCTGCATCAGCAAAGCTGTGGCCAGCAGGTCAAGAGGCGATTTTGCTCCTTTCCTCTGCTCTTGTGAGATCCCAACATGAGGTTGCCCAGAGATGTGGTGGAGGCCCCATCCCTGGAGACGCTCAAGACCAGGCTTGAGGTTCTAAGCAACCTGATCCAGTGCAGGGTGACGCTGCTGACTGCAAGGGGGTTGGGCTAGATGGCCTTTGAATGTCTGCTACAGCTCCACAATTCTCTAATTGTAAATACATGCTAATTAAAGAAATACAGTTTGAGAATAGCTGCTAAGCTCTTCAGTTAATTGTTTCCATTTGTTAGAGATAACTACTTTTTAAGAAATAAATTGTACACCCATTTTAATAGGCTGTTTGTTTTGTAGCCAAAGTTTGATTAACCTCCTGTTGACGGGGCATGCAGTTTCCAATGTGTGGGATGGAGACAGAGAATGTTCAGGAATGAGTAAGTTGTTTCTAATTTATGCTTCTTAGTAATTTTTATGTATTATGAGATGCTGACCTATAGATTTGCCATATGGTCTGTTTCTGTTTTGCTGGTCTCTTTGTTTACTGTCCCTTGACTTAGGCAGACCTCAAATAGAAACAGTAGATGCTTGCACTGAATCTCTGATGTTAATATCAGTGAGTCCATGATTGTCAACTACAGGTTGAAATTATAAGGTACCCTATGATGGAAGGAGATGCAGTCTCTGCAAGTTAGGAAGGTTAGTCCATAGACTAGAGACATGGCTACTATTCAGAGCAGCCACACTGGTTAGAGAAGTGGACTGACAGGAGCCAAAGTAATTTCACCAAAATCCTGTCTTTTAATTGTTCTTTCTTGCCACAGTTATCCACAGAAGGAAGCTATGGGGAGGTAGATACATTATCTTCTCCTTTTTTATATGCTGTCATTCTTAGGTGCAGTGTAGCAATTTAATATAAACACAAATTGCTTTTTCTAAGCAGTCCCAAGAATTTGTGGTGTTTCCTGTTGCCACTAGGTGGCGATATTGTTATTGGTGGTAAATAACGATGGTTTTAATTTTTTTTTCTTTAGGCTTTTTTTAGATGCTCTAATTTTCTCTCATTTTAGGAATTAGAGTACTTTGCTGATGTGCTTTTTTAAAAAAATTATAAACTAACTTTCTGATTAGAATAATTTTCTTAGCTGATCTTTGGTATTATCAGATATCTCCAGGGCCATTTTTGCTTTCTGTGGGATGAGGATATTACCAAGGATGAACTTTGATAAAATCTCTCGTTCCTTCCTCATAAGTGATCTGAGAGTGATTTTTGCCTTTTGTGTTTGTCTTCTCTATTTACTAATTCTGAAGGAGGCATGAGTAGACCAGTGACTGCAGGCTAAAGTTAACCCAAATGCTTTGCAGATAAACTGTGTAGTGTAACTGCTGGCTAGTCAGGATATTCACACTCTGCAGCAACTTTCCCAACTTTCTCTAGTTATCAGGGTTTTCATCTGGTTATCTGTCAGGGGAACAAAACACTTGATGTAATTTTTTTTTTCAAATCCTTTTCTGAATAATAAATATCATCTATATGTGGCTTAATTGTTCAGTTTCACACATCAGCTACTAAATCTGTACTCTGTTTAGGAGACAGAACAAAATATACATTGGGTTTTGTTAATGATCTTTAAGAAATACATGTGATATGTTAAAATTATTTCTTTAATGTATTGTTGCTTCTGCCATTTTTTCCTCTTTGTTGCACATACAAATGTGTGATTTCTGAGGAATAGCTATTCCCTTGTTTCAAGGTTCCTTCACAATATTTTTTAATTGGGCTAACTCTCCTGTCCTTGACTCAAAGAAAATTTGAATTGTCTCAGCAAATGGTAACACATCTGTAAGTGAGGTGGTGATGTTCTGCAAAGTATAGTTCGTGCACCTCTGAATATTTCCAAGTAAGTTTGGAGATAATTTTTGGGAGGATGGTTTCAGACCAAAGAATTGTGCATGGCAAACAATACTGAGGAAGGACTTGTACTTTCAGGCCACAGTTTTGAAAGTAAGAAGAAATTACTTAACATCTTTCTTGAATAAATTTTGTGTTTTGTTTTGAACAGAACTTCTTGGTATACACAAACAGGCAACAGTAGGCTTTTTAACGTTGATGGAATCTCTGAGATATTGTAAGGTAAGCTGTTTAAAATTTTTCTTTCATTGAGATGTTCTGTGTTTCTTTGACTGTATTACTAAAAGCTTCACTTTTAGTGGAGATATTGAACAACTTTCAAAGCGTATTTGGCTTCAAATTGATACTGAGAATACTGTTGTATTCAATCAGATATATAATAAAATTTTTAACTGCATCTTATTGAAAATCAGTGTTTGCTATTTAGGACAGAATACTAATTTAATATATCTGCTTAGAAGCTTATATTTTCACTAAAATAGTGTTTAGTGAAAATTACATAAATAGTTATAAGAATGTCAAGTACCAAAGTGACACTTGCTGTTCTGAATGGTGCCATTTAATTTTTCACTTTTTTATTGAATGTAACTAGCTGCCATTTCTTAAATCGGTGTCAATTCAGAATGTATTCGTACAAACCAGCTAATAAGTCAAGTGGACTTCTACTTCTTTTAGCATCATATTGTTAAGCATAAGGGTATTATTCTTGTGCAGTGTTTGATGCTTCTCTCCAAGGCTGAAATAGGAAATTTTGTTGTTACTACTTTCTCACTGATGCCTTCTTTCAGTTAATTATTGTAAGCCATTTTGTTTGCCAAGTCAAACATAAATTGGTGATAAAAATTAAAATATGAAGTGTCATGCATAATTTTGTCATTTCATTGAACGTTTTATAATAATTTTCAGAGCAGTAGGGACTGCAGTAACTAAACTGTCATTAACTCAATTAATAAATAAATGAGTTTTCTGAGTTGGCTTTGTGTTTCTGATTTTGTTGTACTTTTTCAGGTTGGCTCCTATTTGAAATCTCCAAAATTCCCCATTTGGATACTGGGCAGTGAAACACACCTTACAGTCTTTTTTGCCAAGGTAGGTTAGAATGATTTTTGGTAACCTCAAGCAAATGAGGCATTACTTAAATCTAAAGTTTGGATCTTGATACGTGAGTTTCATGTGGCTTTCATGTAAAAATCACCAAACCTTCTAATTAAACCTTCCCTTGAAGGCAAGTTCTTCAAATACTTTAATGACATCTTGTAAATTTTAGTAAATTGTATTGGTTCTAGCTTAATTTATTGGGCTGGAGGAAAGATATGCTTTAGAACACCATAATTGGAATAAATACTGTCTTAAATTTCTGTACAGCAAGAGGAAATTAGGTATGTGTAGGTGCCTGGCAGTGATTTAATCTACGTGACAGTACTTCTATAATTAGTAATCTGCAATCCTAGTTTATTGTTCTGGATTAAAAATGAACGCCAGGACTCTTAGGATGATTTCTTGCTTTTATTCTGAGAGGTATATACTGTAATCTGTGCAACATAGAAAATACTTGTCAGATGAGTTCTCAGTTTAAAATCTTAGACCAAATTTTATGAGGAGACAATTTCTGTTTTTTTAGTTGAAGGTTGTAAATATTTTTCTCTGCATTTCTAAATTGTTTCTTATTTAAAATATTAACTGGAACTTTAAATGGTACTTGATAGTACATTTATTAGTACTTAGTAGGTGTCAGCTTTCCTATACTTATTATCTTACAAATAAATTACTATTTCAGGTGTAACTCTTGAAAGTAAGTAGTGTAAGATGTGAGAAACTTAAAATCCTTCAAATTCATTGGCTGATATGGCTCATTGAATATTGTTTTGCAGATTATAATGCAGATGTTATACTAGCACTTTCCTGAATTCCTTGTGTCTGATAAATGCTCTTTTTTTCATTACACCATGGTATTAGAAAAATGTGTATCCTCCTTTGGAAGTTTTTCTGCCTTACTCTTTCCCCAGACAGATTTATTTTACTCTGTGTGTGTGTGTAATGCCAGTAAGTTGCTTGATGCTCAGCAATCCAAAGTTAACATTTACTGAAAAAGTGTGGCTTTGCAACAGGATAGATTTTCCCTGAAAAAAGTGAGTATTTAGCTTTGTCACAGGCATCTTAATCCAAGCAACCATCATTTCTGCCTCTCCCTGTCCTCCCTTCCTTTCAGTGAAAAAGGAAACTTTCAAATGGCCTCAGGCCAACAAAAACAAACAAGGAAGCTTTCATCTGCCACACTGAGTATCCCTGCATGCTCTGTCCGATGGTGCTAACACAAGTATACAGCACTTGTAAATGTCCTCTAAAAATCAACTTTAAAGTTACAGTCTTTTTTTATTATAATTTACTGCATAGGAAAGGAGAGATGGAGCAGCTCTGAATTACTTCATGTGGGGCTAAGTCTGTGATGTGCCTACATCAAGTGATGTATGGTCAGGTCTTGGTTATTTTTACGATGCTCATAACGTAGGAGGTTATGGCAGGCTGAGACTATTCATAGCTTTTAGGAATGTCAAGCACTGTAAAAAAGATCAGCAGGTTGAAATGTTCTGTGCAAAATGTTTCAGTGAAAACAATGATAAAAACAACAGCAAGTTAATAGCAGCTTTCTGAATAGTGTCTGCTGATGTGCAAACTCTCACAGTGTGGAAACTTTAATTCAAGACTCCTCGAAATTTAAAAGCCAGCATGCCATGAGTGTTTGTTCGATGGCTTTCAGTGATTGGAACTGTCTGTGAGGACACTTTGGAGCTGTGTAAGCTTTTTGGGAAATCCTTTATTCTGTTCCTAGTTCTTGGAGTGTACAGGCCACAAGAGAACTTGGCTGAACAGTTTAATTTACAGCATTATAGCATATCTAGGCTTGAAGGATGAGATATACTTGTGCTTTTGTCATTCATGTTAGTGATAGTTCACACCAGCATTTATCCAAGTAACTTCTGCATTTTGTCTGAACTATTTGTTTTGGCAAGAGACTTTATATGTGATGTAACAGTATATTTTGGCTTTTTTTTTTTAATGAAACAAGTTCGTGATATCAGTTTAACCAAATCATGATGCCTTTGGTTTCTCCAAAGGTAACAAATTTGGAGCATTGTCACTATTTTTATTTATCTTTTTTTTCATTGGAAAAAAGTGTAGTTTTTTCTTTAAGTCAATTGAAATTTCAAGAAAATTTCATCCATCGCATGATTTTTGCTTCTGCTCCAGAAAAACATTTCTGTCTCTTATTTTACTGTTTTCACATTGTTGGAATGAGACAATTGCGAGGAAAAATCATATCTCTCTGTATCCTCTTAGTTTTTGGTGGTCTGTACTTCAACTGTACTAGAAGAATTTTTCAAAAGTTGAGAACCAAAGCTTCTCAGAGTGGCTATACCAGTTTTCTTCAGGACGTGTTCTTTTTCATACCTTGCACAAGGGGTTGTGAAGAAGCCAAGTATTCCTCTCCAGTCCAACATATGAAGATCTAATTCTGGTTTTGCCACCTCCCTGACCTCCTTTCAGGTCTACAGTGCATCTTGGACAACCTTGGACTTTGAGCAAGAGCAGAGATATGCAGAGGGCAAGAGAAAGATTGAGTGGGACGACTGAGGTCTACATAACATGTCTGTGTGTGGTAGACAGGTGTGGCTGATCTGTAGAATTAGAACATTGGGGCTCCTAGATGTGCTATAAGAAATCCAGTAGAAGATGCTGTAGAGGTCAAATCATATTCTCTCACAGTATACCAGAAACACTGATTATGACATACATTATTGCATCACAGATCAAAGAGTTTCAAGAGACTACTAAAGTTTTCAGGATATTGGTACTCCTGACTTTCTGGTTTTGGGGTTGGCAATACAAGATAATCACTCCATCTTCCAGAGTCAGGTAGGACTCTAGCTACTCAGAATTTTTGGATCTTTTGGGTATTATAATCAGGATGGAGTGTGACGAGTCCCTCGCCCTTTAGTTATAAAGGGGACTTGAAATGGAGATCCAGCTATACAAACTTTGTTTTTTTCAGCCCAGCACAGTAGCGAAAAATGTGGAGTGTGGAAGAGTAAGCCATTACCATGGAATGTAACATCACATGATTGGCTTTTATCAAGAATAAAGTACAGTAATATATAAGTTGAGGGAATTGCATGTAAAAAATATTAAATAACATTCTGGTGGTCTTGTAGTTCCTAAGGTTGGGTAGTGAAGCTGACATCTTTGTGCAGTAATGGGCATTTTGACAATCTGTGGCAAAAGCTCCAATGTGAGAATATTTAAGTATTAAGTCAAGGTCCTGTAATGCTTGTATTGACTTGTCAGAGGTGCTATGCATCCCATAATCACGAGTGGCTATTATGAGGAGTTAATACTGAGATCATAAAGAGGTAACTCAGTCATTGGGTTGTGCATTGTTTATTCTTGAGTTGAGACACAGAAGTTATGATATGGAAGTCATTCACCTGAGAGTCTTATGACTCTAAACAATTATTTGGTATTTCCTGTCCTACAAGAATTGCATTCATTGTGTTTATCGAGATTCTCTAATTTCAGGTATTTAGTCATATCTATATGTTCTAAAAAATGTTTTAAAACCTATTTAACATGCATCCCATTATATAGCTTTCACAATGGTCATGAAAGGGCATTTTTCATGGCTGACTGATACAGACCATGAAATGTAATTGTGTGTGCCCCTGAGCAAATAAGCAAAGTACTTCCTCTTGGGAAAAGTCTTCTCATACATCTGTTTTCATTCAGAGGGGGAGATTCAGTAGTTGAGAGTAGAGCTGCTTAGGCGATAGTGGTTTTGTTTTCATTTTTACTATTTTTTGTGTACTGTCATTTCTCCTGAAATGTTACATAGTTTGATACTGTTTCGTGCTGAGGTAGGCAGAAGTGACTTTGCACACAGTTTCCAAGTGTGCAAAGATCTTTCCTAGATGATAACTGAAGGAATTTTCCATTAATTGCAAAGCTCTTAATGTATTGTGGAATTAATTTTGAATTGGAAAATTTAAAAAAACAAAAAGCCATGGATATCACATTAGTAATTTTTAGAAAAATTGTATTCTTTAATAATTTCAAGTCTATTCTAAATACAGTCAGAAGGAAGAGTGATTCTAGTAGTTATCTGTTTGGTTTTCCAGCTTCATAGTTACCTTCAAAGCATGTGCTGTGTACATTTTGCTTGGTTAAGAAACAAATTTTTGTCTGATTTTTAAAGATTAGTGGTAGGCTGCGGGAGCATATTTGAGACTAATGTGCAGTCATCTTCATGAAAGAAATTTGAAGAAATTCACAAAGAAATTTGTGAACATAATTTAAATATTACATTGTTTCTGCAAGTTATGTTTTTGGTGGAATAGTTTGTAGTGATTAATGTGTAGAAATGCATCTGCTGTGAAAAATGCAGAAAGCAGTACAGAAATGGTGGCTTACTTGCTGTTCCATTTGTAGGCAGAGCAGTCCTGAGGAGCATTTTTTCATTGGTGTTGGGTCCTACCCTGTAAGAGTTATATATTAGCATCTAGAAGGATTTATAGCCTCCTCTTTCAGGAAGGAATATGAAGAACATTCAGTTTACATGGATGTTAGTCTATCAAATGAAAGGCTGTTTTGGTTTTTTTTACAAAGAAACACATTTTAGTAGCATATTCAGAGTGGCTTTCAAATAGTACATGCATCAAAAATGTTGCTAAATGGAACTTTACAAGTCACTGTATCAAGTAAATTCTGAAAATCAAATGTACTGCATAGAACCAGAGGCTGAGAACATCATTGTATCATTCTGTATCCCTTCTAGGTGTGAAAACAATGTTGGTTCCAGCTATATTTGATACAATAGTGAAGACATTGGCCTTGAGTCATCGCGTGACCGGTAGATATTATGTCTTTCAAACTTAGATTAATAGGCAGCTTGGCTCATTATCAAAATATGATGAAGAAATCAGTAGGATTTTTAATTGTATTGCAGTTTTAAAATATCAACTAAATTGGCATTTACATAAAGATGTTGTGTAAAAAAATATTATTCCTAATTCCAAATCAGGTGAAAAATAAAATAGTGGTGGCTTTTCTCTCCATCATTTGCTGCTTCCACTGGTCAGGTGCTCTGACCTTTCTAGGTACAAGTCCTACTCATAACTGCCACAGTCATCACTTTAGATCCATTTTTCAGCTGTTACATATCCAAGTATTGTTTATTGTCTTGCTCAAATATCAATGCATTTGGATACAGCAATCCAGTGAAGCTGAAGTTTTTTTAAACATGCCTTTTTTAATGTGATGTACTCTCATATATTGCATTGCTTCTTTTTTTTCTGCTTGGTCACAAAGCATATCAACCCCAGTGCATTAACATTTACCCATCACTGTCTTTATTCTGCATTTGACACATGCTAAGTCTGCTCATAATGTGAAATTATACATATGTTCTTGCCTAATTCATTTATAGACAGTTTCCTACTCTTGGATGATTGATACTGAGTATTGTACAGCACAACTTAGCATCTTACTAGCTTATGATGGCTTCCAAGTTGTGTATATCTTAGGGGCTGGCTCACAGGAGATCTTGGCCTGAAAAATAAAATTCTGCTTCAAAAGCTGTGTTTTCAGTTATCTTTTTAGTGTTCAAAATGATTTTATGCTTTAGCTTCTTGCATATTTTTGCAGATTTTCCAAATTTATTCAAACTAACAATACTCTCTTTTGCTTGAGTACTCTTGGTAGTGGAGCAGATGTAATTACACCCTTATCAATTTGTAATTTGTTCAGTATTTGTGAGGAGATGGAGAGAAGTAAATTTTTGTTTTATTTCTCTAAAGACCTTCTAAAGTATTTGACTTTGATAAAATTAGTGCACCTTGATTTCCTGCTAGTTTAAAAATCTAGTACTCTGTGACTCAACGGCAGCTCCAGACTTATTGTGCCCACTGTGTCATCCCAGCTTGAGATGAGGGATCTGTATGAATGTCTGTCAATCAGTGCTTGCCTGCTACAAGTACATTTGCTAGATTGATTTCTCAGATTCTTTCTTCCACTTAATTTTTTTTTTCCCTAAAAAATGTGTCCTGAACTCATACGTGTCTTACAGAGCTTATAGAAACTTTTAAGTCTGCTAAAGATATTTTGAAGTTGAGTGTTCTTGGGCTACACAGCAAGAGAATTATATTGTAGCCATCTTCTGTCTCTGCATTTTTCTTTGGTTTTGCAAGACCTTTCTGAGTAGGGCACTGTGTTTCTTTAACCTTGGGAAGTGGACGATGACATTTTTATTCTCAACTCAGACAGCTTTATTTATGTGTTCCCAAACACTACTGGGATGGATGTGGGGAACTAGAAACACTAAATGAGACTGCCAACAGCAGTCTTCCCTCTTGGTGGGCATGCAAACCTGTACATTTCCTCCTGGTCTGACTTCAGTTTCAACACCAGTCTTGAGTTGACTGAGTTCCAAAAGTCTTGAATTCCCTCTCTCAAATGAAAGTGAACTAGAGAGATGGGAGTTGGTTTTGAAAATCCTATTAATCTTGTTTTCTTTGAAAACTTTTGGAAAACTTGCTGTCTTGAAAGCCACTAATTATAGCATTGAGACAAACCCACTTTTTTTTCTGCAAAACTGGATTAAATAGAAGACTGGATTAAATAATCTTTCTTCTTGCAGATCTGACAAAATTATAGCAAAATTATCTTGTCTTTAGGCAATTTTTTAAGAAGAAAGTTGGTACTATATATTATGTGTTACAATACCTAGGTCTTTTATAATTACTCATCAGTGATAGTTTAGAACTTTAAAGTGGTCCATGCAGCAAGAGGCTTCATTTTCAGGGTCAACAGGACTTTTCAGGGCAGGATGTCAGTGTAGCTTAGTCATTATGTTCTGGATTTGATTTGTAGAATGAAAACTGTAATGTTTTCATTAAAACTTATGAAGAGTATTTTTTGCCTCTGAAGGCAAACACAAGATCTTAAAATAACTGGTACTACTGATGAGAATAACTTTTGAAAATAATACAAAATTACTTGTTTGTGTATCACAAGAGCCAGTGAGTGAAACATGATTTTTGGAACATGTTGTACTTAGTTTTTGGAAATAATCCTTATAATTAACTATTGATGGGATTCCCTTATATGGAACTTTCAATGCATGGATTACATCAAAATACAATTTATAAGGCTGGGGTGGGGGCTATATTTTGACAAATGTGATGAAATGTCAGCTTGGGCAGTTGAAGCACATTTTTGTGAGATGTTTGTCACATTTTCACCTCTGGATGAGGGGAATGGTACATTTTTTCCCCCTAGATACAAATGCATAGACTGGTTGAAAATTTAAAGTTTCCTGGATGCTGGAAATGGATGACATATTACATTAGGGGAAAAAAAATCTTCCATTTTTAACTATTTATATGACAACAGTCTCAATGAAAAGTTAGAATTCTTTTGAAGATTGGGGTGGAGGGTTGGTTATCACTCCAAGGTGGGAACTTTTTAAAGAAATTTTCTCCTGAAATTACTTGCTTTTAGCAATGATAAGTGGTATTTAATGACTAAAAAAACTCTGATGTTTAATAATTGGGAAGCTTTACCATTGTTGAAGGATCAGTTGAAAGACACAGAGAATTTTCAATGTTGAGAGTGCATTTGGTGACTTATATTCTCTAAGGTCTTCCCATGCATACATGCACTGAAGTAATGGAGAACCTAGAAAGGCAAAAGGATAACAGAAATACATACTATGTGCAGTTAGAATGTAAAAAAAGTGTTTGTTGGTAGTCACAGGAGATTATAAGAATTCTGGTTTTTGTCACGAAAAAATGTACTTCATTAACAAGATCATTTGGATGGATGGAGGACAACACAAATGATAGTTTTTATTTTTGGACTTAATTTCAAAAGAAGTGCCTAGTTATAAACCAAAGTAGAATTATGTAGCTTGCATTTGAAATAATATGTCTGTTCTGTTGGAAGTTACTTGGTTTATATCCTTCCATACCACAGAAATTTGAAGAGTTCTCCCTCACTACTTTGCCCTGATGAGCTGGTAATTTGTTAATAAGAGCCCACCATAAAAATATCACCTCTTCGGGGTTAAATCCTGAATATAGACACCACTGGTCATTTGGTTATGAAGAAACTGGCTCTGTTCAAAGTAAAATTGTTGCCTGTTATTTTTGAGTCTCTGTGATCCCTGGTGGTGTGTCCTAGGCAGCTGGCTTTCATTCAGGAAAGTTTTTAAGTATGTGCTGGATGTTGTTAGGTGTATACTTAAAATTCTTGTCTGATTTGGAGCTGACTCCAAATCAGGAGAAACTGGATAAGAGTGGAATTCTAGTCAAATATACAATCTGTTTCTCTTGTTTCCCTGAGGTAGTTCTCATAATCTGGTCTGTGTGCATATTTTAAATCTAAATTTACTGATTTATTCTCTGTGCCTTCTTTCAAATGAGTTACTACAGACTTGCACAGTTTAAACCAAAGTCCATTGTCAGCACGTACAGGTAGAATGAGAGGATGCTGTTCTGATTTTCTCTTTCAAAAATATCTGAGTCATTTTCAGAAAGCAAAAAAATACGCTTTATACAAGTTCTTAAAGTAGCTTTTTGATTTCTAATAGATTGATTTGCATCATGAAGTATGAAAAAAAGCATGTTTCCTGGGGTTTAATGTTGTTCACTGTAATGCCAATTGCTGCTTTTGTCTTTACTATTCTTACCCTAGCAGGTAAACACCCTTTTCCCTGTGATAGGGTGTACTGTCAAATTCCCTCTGAGCAAGTTTTTCATTCCCCTTCCTCTGTGAAAAACAGCAAAGGTGATTATAATTTTGGAAGAGGAGATGGTTGAGACACCATCCCTGGAGATATTTATAAGACAGGTAGACACAGTGCTTTAGGCAGCATGACATGCACAGAGCAATGACTGTAGGAAGATTCTTGTCAGAGTTAGGTTAGTGGTTGGACTCTAACCAAGGCAATTCTATGAATTCATCTAGGATTTAAGTACTCCAGCAAGCAGTGTTTGGAACTCTGTTCTATTTGAACATCTAATCTTTGTATGTTTTAAACTAAAGGATGTCTTGGATCTGTATATTTCTTTTTGCCACCTTTAATTTCACGTGAATGACTTACTAATTTCACTTTTTTAACAATAGTGTTTTTGGCATAAAATCTGAGGGATATCTGAGGGATTTACAATAGCAGATAGAAAGGTGTTTCTCCATGTATGTTTTAGAAAGCATGATTATATTTGAGATTTTAAAAGCCACAGGTAAGTGAAAGCTTTACAGTTGCTACTATTGAAATTCTACTTTTTCATGCAGTTGAATGATATTATAAATCTAAATCTCCACACAAGTAACTTTTGTGCCACAATACCTGCATGACAATGGCATATAAAATTTGTCTAGAAGTTTGTGAAATGATCTTTAACATGTTTCTTTATCATTTTACTTCAGTATCAGCAATATCGACAAAGAAACTTAATTGCTCTGTTTTCTTCTGCTTAAATTTTTACTAATTTTAGATCCAAAGCTTTTTATTATGGCTGAACATCTTCTTAATAATCTGTATCAAGAATGTTCTGAACATTTTCTTGTGTTCTCTTTTTCTCTCTTTCCTAAGGATATGGCCCTTGTTGCTCCTGAAGCACCTTCAGAACAAGCCAGAAGGGTTTTCCAGACATATGACCCGGAGGGTAAGGCCTGCCTTTCTGAATTCCTTGGTAAAATAAATCTTTACAGTTGCAATGTAATCATTCAGTGGAGACAAATTCTCCATTCTGTGTGGTTCCCCTTCAAAAATAGAGTCATTATTTTCAAAAATTATTTCCAAATACTACCCTCTAATATCTATTCCCCCTCTCATGCTAGGGTAATATGCTTTATACATATGATCTGATTAGGAGAAATTTTGCAGAAATTCTCAATGTACAAATTGCAGTCAATCTACAAATGACATAAAGAATGAAATGAATTTTTCTGAAAATTCTGTAGTGAGGGAAGTTAGGTTTCTAAGAGCATAAGCTTTTAACCCTGTTGTTTGCAATTAGTATGGACCATAAATATAACTTAATTTCTCTTATATTACATTTTTATAAGGTAACTGACCACTGCAATTGCATTCCTCATGAAGTATTGCTCTTGAATGTATATGGCATGCACTGAATATGTTCTTGTGCTTGAAAAAACAGAGGGTGTCTTAACATTCAGGTGCTATTTTTAGCTAACTCAAAGAGGAAAAATGCACAGTTATCATCCCATGATAGAAAGTGGAGATTGCTATAAAGAGATTGAATTTTTAGTAAGTTATGAAGCTTGTGTGCATGAATGATAAACTCATCTGTATTGCACTCCTCATTTTTTTTAAATGAGAGATGAGTGTTTGAAAACTATGTCCCTTTTAGAACTCCACTATTTCTTTGCACACTTTAGAGATAAAGATATTTAATATTTGTGTTTTTGAATAAAAGCTGTATTCCTGGAATGCGTTTTCTTCCTTTTCCTAATAAGAAGCTCTGCTACTTCTTCAGATAATGGTTTTATACCTGACAGTCTGCTAGAAGACGTAATGAAGGCTCTGGACCTTGTTTCAGATCCTGAATAGTAAGTATAACACAGTTCAAATACTACAGAGGTATCAATTAACCACATGTCTGTTGCAGTTTAGGGATTTTTCTAGATTTTTTTCTAGCATGCATTCTGTGCCAAGAATGTTATTTTGAAGTACTTGCATCAGCTTTAAATTAAATGGGAAGAATTCCAAATAAATTATTGCTAACTTGGTAGTGATAACTAGAAAGCAGAGAAACCTCTCTAACTTACTCCAATACTATAATATTGAGAAGGCAGCTGGGTTTGTGTTTCTGTATATGATGGGGGTGAAGCTGTGTGACAAAGGGCCAAAAAGCCCTGGATTACCACTGGATCTGTCTGCAGAACTGGAAGCTGAAACTGCTTCAGTTATGCCTTTGTTTCCACCAATACTCAATACCTTATAGTGTTTACAACTGACATTTGTTTCCAGCAATGGCACCTTGATTCCTAGGATTAAAGCTATCAAATGGAATGAGCTGTTTATTTTAGACCTTATGCACACAGCCAAGGCTAATGCTCAGTGGCAGCAGTTAGCCTTCATTCTCCAAGCTTATGTTTTGCCACTAAGTGCTCTACCCAGAAAGGAGAATTATGTGCTTGAACTTCTTTAGATTTACAAAAGATGGTTATGCATTTCTCTAAGCTCTTTCATATGGTCTGGTTTATTGGGGTGTAAATGAGTTTCCATGGAATGGTAGTGGAGACTGCAACTTAACATACCATGGCCATTTGAAATTTGGATTTTGAAGTTATTTGTGCTTTCAAATGCAGCAAAGGTTCATGAGCTGTCCTTTGTGGAGAAAAGAGTGAAAATTGAAATCAAATGACACTCCAGACATTAAAGCCAAAGAAAATACAAGATGAAGAGTTTAGCGGTCATATCATGTCAATAAATGATGAAATCTGCAAACTTTTTTTTGAAGGGGGAAAAAAGTCTGAATTTAATACGTCTGAGGTGCTTTCTTCTGGCTTTTCTGTTCTTTTGCCTCAATAAATGTGTGTCCTCTCTGCATTCAGCAGGTTTTCCCTTTGGCTGTTTGGCCTTCAGGGTGTTAGTGGCATAGCTCTGATCTGTTTCATTGTACATAGCACACTCAACATAAGTTGATGTGGGGAGAGTCAGGCAGAAGGCCTGTTATATTGAAAAGCCGTGATTGAACCATGGAATATTCAGTCTTACTCCCAGAATCCATAGTTTAATTTTGATTTTATGAGTGGAGTTCATTAAATGCCACAAGTGTATGTGGGCTCAAAGCCAATGAGGCACATCCATAGAAAGAAAATTGTACATCTTTGAAGTTTAGATACTGCCTCTCACTGAGGATGTCTTTTAACAGCAGACTGGTGGAAATGGGGACTGTAATCTAGGGATATCAGTTGTACTCTGTCATAGGCATCCACTACTGACCAGGGTTAGGAGCAGGATATTGGGCAAGATGCTCTTTTGGCTTGTCCCATTGAGGACATTCTTGTGTGCAGTGTAACTTGTAGCTGAAGCAAAAGGTAAATGCAAATAAATATTTAGGTTATCAGATGCCTGTAGAAATACATTGCTTAATAGAAATATATTAATTTGTTGTAGTGGCTTGAATTAACACTATTCATGCAGTAAGGCTTTCAGATTAGCATGTTGATAATATTTTCATCTTTTATTTGTTTTGGCTTCTTTGATTTCAAGGATGTAATATAAACAAGAAATGCATCTTAATTTTACTTCAGTCAACTTAGAAAATCTTGGAGACCTTTCAAATCCCCGTTTGAAAACAGGTTGTTTGGCAGTTACAGAGCTGTATTTAAGAGAGGACTGGTTAATGTTCAAGAATGCTTACAAGACAGCAGAATGCCTTTTGGGCTGTAAACCTGGTTTTAGATTATATGGCTTTCAAATTATTTCTCCAAATATGGTAGTCCTTCAGAATTATCACTTACTTGATTTAAAATAACAGATTACTTTTATTTAAAAATAACTCTGTTTTGGCAACTTGCGTGCCATTCTGGCGCAGTTGTCACTTGCAATTAAAAATAGAACAGTATTGCTGTACTTGGCAGCCAGTACTATAGTACCACAACACAACTTCATCATGCAAGAATACAAATGTCTTATTCATATTTTTATATTCAATGTTCTTGTCATAGTGTAAACCTCATGAAGACCAAATTAGACCCAGAAGGACTGGGCATCATCTTACTGGGTCCCTTCCTGCAAGAATTTTTCCCTGAGCAGGTAATCAATACAGTTTTATTGCTGCATCTTCTACTTGTCTTTGAGATTCATTAAATACTTCTATCTATATCACAGAGCTATTTTTAATAGTAAATATTGCATTCATTTGGCACAGCTGATCAGCAAATAATTTCTTGTGTTACACCTCAAACTATGGGCTTACATTTTGTGTGGGTGATTTTGTCGGCTTTACATTGATAGAAAACTCTGTTGTAGCAACAAGCTCTAAGATTAACTTCAGAAAATGCATAATCCTTTTGCATACAAAATTGAACTGGCTTCCTGCTCCAAAAGTTCATCTTGAGTGTAGTTTTACTGCCAGTAAGCAACCATACCATTTTTATCAGTGTTACAAATGCCTGCTGTAATTGCTAGCAAATGGGAAAGGTTACAAACTTATTTAAAACTATTTTTATATGTATCTCTCATAATATAAAATTTTTTACAGCTTAACAGAAAGTCATGATAGAGCACCATTTATCATATATGAAAGTCAGTATTCATCAGGGTAATGGAAAATTGTTTTCAAACTCTCAAAATCTGTTCCATATACTCATTAAGGCAGCACTACCACTGAGAAACGTGTCTTAACCTAGTACTGCAGTCTTCTTTCATTGTCCTGTGTCACATTCTACTGCCCTGATGCTGTCTCCTTCTTGCCACCATGAAGCTCTTTGTACAGATGTGTGGTGAACCAGAACAGGGAACTCTCCAGATGAGAGCTTTCGCTGCAGGTTTGTGTGAGTTTGTTCCATGGCCACGCAAAAGCTTGTACTGGCAGAAGAGAGGGTTTCCCCAATTACAGCAAGGTGGGAAGGCAATAGAAGTACTCAAAGAGTACTGTGGAGGCTTTTTGTGGCTTATCATGTCATTGAGACTGTCTGGCTTAATTTTTACAAGCAAGCAAATGTTAAACTAGTAATTTTAAATGCCTTCAGCCAGAGTTCTTGTTAAGGGCTGTGCACCACTGTTGGGTGTAGTATTCTATGCTATGAAACAATGTGGTCATTCAGAACACAGGAGAACTGCACTGCCAAAGATGGTAGGGACTGAATGCATCATTAAGAGATGATTCATCATCTAGAGGAAAAAGGAGTTAGAGTGCTCGTTTTCTCGGTTACTGAATGAATGCTGAGGGCATGAATTTGTTGTCTAATCTGTCTGCTTTGTGGACCAGAGAGCAGGAGTCCTTAACCATACTGACACCTTGCCCAAAATTCTTTCTGAAAGTGAACTTGTGCAGAAATTAAGATGAAAGTATCTCTTCAAAATACTTTTAGGAAATAGCAGATGCTAGTGATGATTGGAATTGCCATGTTCACCTTTTATAAAATAATTTCAACACATAACTCGTGCTCAGGAGATCTAGATTTGATTCCTTCTTTCTTAAGAATATTCCAAACCCTGTTCTTACTCTCTTAGGAGGTACTAAACTATCTCAAAAGGAGCAAGGCATCTCAACTTTCCTTTCCAAAGTTTAGCTTAGAGAAAAAATATTCAATGATCATTCAACCAGAGAAAGCGTGACCTTTTCATACTTAGGGCAGTCACCTGAAGAGGAGGATTCTTGAATTGCCCAGCAATCTTTTTTTTGGGAAACAATTTCCACAGAAAAAATTTAGCATTTGTGAGACAGGAACTGGAAAGCAGCACTTCTTTTCCTACAGGGTGAGCTTTCTTCCTCAAGGAAAAGTGTAAGTGCCCCTTCCTTTCCCTACAATGCTTGTTGTTATTAATCTCAGTGAAGCAACTTCTGCATGGAGCTACCCCTCACCTGGGTGTTCACCTCCCTCTTTCCACTGAATAGCCTGGGTTGCTGTGACAGACCTGTACAGAGATAAGGGTTTTCAGTCGTTCAAGAGAAGAAGAATGAATGAAGGCCTTTCATAATCTGATGGATGTGCTGTAACCTGAGCAGATTTCTTCTCATTCCCAGCCTTTGCCTCCCTGAACTTAAAAAAGGGATAAGCTTTTGTTTGGAGTCTGGTCCATCAAGTTAACAGAGATGATATCACACAGGATTTGTATTACCTGATTCAGTGAAATGCAAAGCTTTTCAGTCCTTTTGGGACAAGGGCATTTAAACACCTGGCATGTAAAGGCTGACAACTGCAGTACATCTGTTGTTCCACCTCAGCTCAACAGGTTCCTTCACAATTAGTTCTATAGTTAGGCAGGAGTGAGAATAAGTTACCTTTTATCTCTTGGAGAGAGATTTGGAGGTTGTATCTGGTCATTGGTAAATATTTAACTTTGTAGCATCCAGTCATAAATACATGCCAGTGTGTTGCTACCTGAGGTGTATGCCCTGAAAAATTCTGACAGTTTCTATGTGATCACCGCTGAAGTTGTGC
The DNA here is from genome assembly GCA_013400935.1 of Turnix velox. Taxonomy (NCBI): domain Eukaryota; kingdom Metazoa; phylum Chordata; class Aves; order Charadriiformes; family Turnicidae; genus Turnix; species Turnix velox. The sequence goes on along the minus strand of VZTY01008565.1, from coordinate 553,655 downwards.
TTTGAAGTGTCCAGGTGAGCACAGAAAATGATGATTTGCTTTTGGAGACATTGCCCATTAACTTTCTGACATCTTTTTTTGGTTTTGATGAGAAAGGTAAAAAGGTAAAGTCTTCAAGATTGTCATCTGTGAAGAAACTGTACTTTGTTTCACAGTTTCCTGTTTAAATGCATCTGCCAAGTTGTAAAGAGGAGAGGATTGCAAAGTATGACATTTGTGTCACATGAAATTAACTGTCACCTTTCTTTTAGGACTCCAGAGTTTCTGAATCATTCACTGTTTACCATTACAATGGACTGAAGCAATCTAACCACAATGAAAAGGTGAGATTTCAGAAACATAAACCTAGCCCAAATAACAATAGTGTGCAAATCTGACTGTGGTACAGGCAAAATGCTGAACTTGAAACAGACTATTTACAGAACAATTATTGTGATAATTTTCTTCCAAAATTGTATCTTTAGAATTGGAAACTGCTTTGTGCCTCATATTTTAGCTAGGGCAGTGTGTTGGTTGGGCAGACCAGCATTTTGAGTGGAGTATTGCTCATTCTTATCTATGAAAAGTGGGATCTCGAATGTGAAGGACGATGAAGGTGTAACCCAGATAAACTACAACTTCTTTAAATAGCCCTACATCTAAATTGATGTATTTGCTATGTTTTGTGAAATATTTTAGGACTCCAAACTTGCCAAAAATTATGTTTTTTGCTACCACTTAATGGGTGATGAAAATTACTGTTTCATTTGCAGCTTCTAAGATAGTTCCTGCATTAGTATTTAGGGTAAAAGAATATGAGAATAGACACAGGGAACAAAAATTACTTCAAGTAAGAAGACTGACTATTTTTGAAAATGTATATATTCAGTCTTCTGAATTTTAGACTTTGGAAGTGCATCCTTAAAATTACTGCTGGTAAGTAAATCTCTAGCAGTTCCATACTGCAAAATGTAGGCAAAAACATTCTATTTGGAGCATTTTAAATGTTGTTTTATGAGTAGAGCTGATTTGCAACAGAAGCTCCATATTATGGAAAATTGATTCCATATAATTGAAATTAAGGAACACAATAATACATGTAATACAACAATATCAAACTTTGCAACTGCAACAGTAGTAGATCATCTGTTGTCACAGAATTTTTGCTTAGTATTTCCTAGATTTTACATCATTTAATTAAAAAAAATATAAAATGTAATGGTGGTTTAATGTTGTGGTTTAAAAGAAGTATTCTAACCGAACCTTTTTGACCTGGTGAAACCAATCATCTGATCTTAGACCTTTTAAACAAATTGGACTGGCATTAACAGATTTTCTTCTTACAGGTCATGTATGTAGAAGGCACAGCAGTTGTGATGGGGTTTGAAGAACCAATGCTACAGACAGATGACACTCCAGTAAAACGCTGCTTGCAAACCAAATGGCCATATATAGAGCTACTGTGGACCACAGATCGATCTCCTTCTTTAAACTGATAGGTTGCATAAACAACTACTGCTATCCAATGCTTGAACAGGGGATTGGTATTTACTTGGAATGTGGAATGCTCTGACTGTGTGAAGTTATACACTGGTATCATTGGTAAACTGTAAATAATGATTACAAACACTTTTTCAGTGTTAATTGGAATATTTAATTTTTTAATCAGATTGATTTCTATTATAATAGTTTGTCTTTTTTGGCCACTGTAGTACTGTTAATGTGAGTTATCCCAAAATTTTTTTTAAAAGCCTGCTGGATAAAGTCTTACCATTATTTTGCCATCTCGCAAAGATTTGATAAATATCTGATACTGCAGAATCTGCATATTAGACATCAGATCTTTGAAATATGACATATTCTGCTCCTCTGAATCACATAGGCATGTTTTGTTTTTTAAATTACATGGGCTTACATTACAGTACCATACTGGCCTTTGCACTGGATATGTTTTGATGAGTTTTAATTTTCTGCAATTTTTCCTAAAACCTAATTTTACCTAAAGAGCTTGCACAATGTGACATAAATATAATGCGTTTTTAAGAATATTGAGGAGTATAATTCATAAATGCTCTCTCTCTCTTGGTTACTGTGGCATAGTTATCCAGCATGTTAAAAGCGAAAAGAAAATCTGAGGAAAAATAGATTTATTAATATTTATTAGAATTTGTATAAAAGAAATGTAAAAACAACAGAAAGAATTTCTTGTTCTGCAATCTCTAAACTATTCAAACTTACTTTATTGCCAAATACCTCTTCTCAATTTGTCCAAACAGCAGTGTAAGCCAGCATTATTGTATGTGTTAAGTGCATGAGAACATCTGTTACTACATTATTATATTCCTTTATTTATTACCAACTTGCTAGCCCTAAAATAAAATCTTTTCCTTGAATCAGGATGTATTGTCTTATGTTGGGTTTCAGTCAAACCTCTTTGCTGCCTCTCTAGGATGCTGAGAAAGGGACCATGGAATTAGAAATGTCTGATTTCAAGCTGAACACATTTTGGGGGGGGGAAACGAGCAATAAAAGGTAATTTACTGCATCTTAACTGTGATTGTAGAGCCTGTGCTATTGCCAGCAGGGCTGAATTTCACATTCAGAATTACTTATTTTTTAAAAATTTATTTTCATGTGTAAATAACAAAATTGCTCTAGAATGATTGTCATGCAGTAAAAAAACCTGATTTGGGCAAAAATGTAATGTGTAGGAGAAACTTGTTGGGGAGTTTGCACCATGGTAGTGATAGAAAGAGAACATCCATTGCAAGCTACTTGAAGATATCTGTCAGGTTTGCTTCTGGAAATGGGTGAAGAGTATGTATAGTTCTGAGGCATCTTGTCCTCAGCTGGCTGCAAGGTGTCCACCTGTTCCCTCACTCCCTCACCTCAGCAAGAGGGAAAAATGATAAATAAAGCACCTTGTCTCATCAAGGTAAGAACACATTCTCTCCTAATCTCTTCTTCTCAGGGCTTGAATTCAGTCCCTTTATTTCTCTCCACTGAGCAGGGCAGGGTGATGGGGACTGTGGTCAGTTCACAACACTTCATCCCTGCCACTTCCTCCTCTCACTCTTCTGCTCCATTGTAGTTGTGTACTCACAGGAGACAGTCCCTAACTGAGTGCTTTTGTGTAGGCCCTTCCCAAAGGCTGCTGTTCTTCACAAACTGCTCCAGCACAGCTCAGGGATCCAGTCCTTCAGCAAATGACACTTTCATTGTGGATCCCCCACACGTCCTGCCAGAGAACCTCGGTGTGGGCTATATACTGGCTTAAGGGCAGACCCAGTTGCTGCACCTTGAGATCCTTCATGGACTTCAGGTGGGTATCTGCTCCACTGTGCTCCTCTGTGGAATGCAGCAGGACAACCTGCTTCACCACCTTCACCACAGACTGTCTGGAAATGTCTGCTGCTATCCTCCCAGTCCTTCATAACTGTCTTTGGGGTCTGCAGGGCTGTTTCTCATTTCCTTGTTCCTCTCTCCCAGCCACCAGTATATTTTACCCTTTATTACAGAAACATCAACAGCTTTGCTGACAGCTCGGCATTGGCTGCTGTTGAATCCATCATGGAGCCAGTAGGAGCACAGGGACTTCTCACAGAGGCCACTTCTGCAGCCCTGTTTTACCAGCTAACAAATGAGTTAAATGAGTTAAATCAGGACTTGTTTAAAAACCAAAGTACTGTGAGTGTTCCATGTAGAACTGACAGACCTGTATCTTACCTCTCATAGAAGTCTTCTTTTTCTGAAAAAAATAACTCTTTTGCAGATGACAATAATCTCAAAAGATTCCTTCATTGATCTCACACAATTCACTCAGAACTCAAGTATTCCATCTTGCTGTGAGGGACTGATGCTAGCAGATTTGTGCAAGAATAGTATCACTGCTCAAAACTATATAGGTAATTAATTAAGAGAATGTGCTTTAATCTGGATTAGGTAATCCAAGTCTGAAACATGATTTTTCTTAAAATGCTCAGGCTTGATTGTTGTTTTCTTCAGCAGGTTTTTCACATTTAAAGATAAATGCTTTTAGGTGGGCTTGCACTGACATCTTCAAAGGTGACAATTCACCATTTTGCTCTTTCTCCTGGATTCTGGTGTGTGACATGGCTGTACTACAGGATCCCACAGGAGAGTTCGCACTGAATCAGTCTGGTAAAAAAAACAGTCTTTTTTAGTTTGGCTGATGATTTAGTTGATGCTCAGAGTGGTTAAAAAGCCCTTATTTCTGCATCTTTCTTTTTTCCTTCATATTGTCTGGTTGTTTGAGGCCTGGCTTCTGGTTTACTTCACAGATTTTTGGACAGCAGAGTGTAACTAATAGTGAGTGCTTGGTGGAACTTGTCCAGCTCATCTGAGAGCTGCAGCCAACTGAGCCTTTCTTTCCCTTCCTCCCTGATGGATGAGATTGGAGGGATTCTGACTTTATGGAAATTCACCTTTTGTCCCCTAAAAGAGCATTACTATTTAGAAGGCAGACTTTTAATATGTGAGGCAATAATGTCAGTCACTTCTGATTTGCTTCCATAGAGGAATGATCAGAAACCTATATAATTTTTGCAGATTGTTCTGCTCTAAATGCCCAATATATGGGCTACTACCTATGTGTGTGTGTGGACGTGTATATACTGCATTTTGCAAATTGAGGCTTAGTCAATAGCAGACCACTCTACAGGATTAAATACATGCTTTAATTAACCAGAGCAAATCAGTAATGCTAACTGTAATAGCACAAGAATTAAATGGCAGTGTGATTAGTACTCTGGGTCAATGATGCAGAGTGGTTCTATTTAAATTACCAAGGGAAGGTCAACATCTTCTTTGAGACCACTGATGTCCCAGCTGGCAAGATGGTGAAGTCAACAGCAGGCCACCGCAGTGTCAGTGCAAAGAGCTGGGTTTTCCTATGCCCCTAACCCTTTTGAGAAATGAAATTGTTCAGCTACTTGGTGGTGTCTCTTTGCTCTATATTCCCTTTCATAATGAGGAGATGAGAAAAAGAAGTCTTGGGTCAACTGCTGGGTGAATGGGAAAAGGGAAATTATTTCCACTTTGGTGTATGCTCAAGTTTGCAGTTAGATACTCTTAATAAATTAAATAAATAATGGAAAGACTATTTCCAGTGCCTCATATTACACCAGATGAGTTATGTTTGAAGTCTTAAGGCTAACAAATATATTTTTTGCTTTGTTAAGCCTGAACTGTTCAAATTAAGCAGCCATTATAAACCCAAATGTCATGTTACAATCCACATGAAGACACCTTTAAACCATTGAATCTCTTGAAAACTTGCAAGACAGTAATTTTTTTTTTTTAGTACATCTGCTGAGCTCTCAGTATATTTTGAACAGATTCCCTCAGCATTCCTTACCAATGTACTAAGAGACACAGCCACAACTCTGTTGTTTATGGTGAGGTTTTCTGCTTGGAAAGAAGTCCTGACCTGTTTTGTGCTCATTACTATATTTTCCCTAGGTAGCAACTAAGAGAAAAGGTGAGGGTTTTCTGTGGGAAGTGGACACTTAGGTTTCTGAACTGCTCTGTTTTGAAAAGGTTTAACAGTAAAGTTGTTACTTTATACAAGATTTATGTTAAAGTCCCATATGATTCTTTGAAATACTCATCCTTCCCGTGGAAGCAAATGGCATAAATTAGATCAAGGCTTTCATAGTACAGCCTTTTATGAAATACTAGTATTTAAGTTTTGTGTGGGGAAAACTTTCCATGGGAGCCTTGACTGAACTTTTTTCAAGATTGGAAAGGCCCTGATGATGTATTAACCTCACTGACTGTGTGTAATATAAGCTATAGATATCCACACCATGAATCATTACTTTTTCTGTATAAATTATTTGATTCCACATATGTCTGACCTTCTGGTTTTTGGACTTTCCATTGTGACTTCAGGTCAGGTTCTAGAGCCTAGTAATGCATTCAGTTCAATACTCATAGCAGATCACAATGTCCAGTCTAAAGTCTGAGAAAATAAAGATCTGGATAAAGCTTCCAGTGGTCAGAACAGGTCCAGGTTATTCAGAGGAACATTGCAACTGATTGAAAAACTAAAAAAA